>JAOXYL010000043.1:10961686-10973170 GCA_028564955.1 Terapon puta | reverse complement strand
AGAGCTGTGTAAGTTCCTCTTTTATCTCTTATTTCATAATTACCCTGTTTGCACTGTTCTTAAGGTTTCACACCTTTCTAATCTTTTTTATAAACAGTTAGCTCATATGTCAAACAAACTGTTATGACTGTTGTCCAATTGTGTCAAAATCTCTTATTGTACTCACAAAATGGCTCAGAAAGCAGGGCAAAGACAATGCTGGCCATAGTTTGGACCTGCTGTACTGCTACTTCTGCAGGCAATGTGGCTGACGGATCCAGTGTGGCTGAGGGATCCCACATGGTGGGCACGTCAACAGGTATACTAAGAGCTGAGGGGGGGTTAGTCAAGGAAAGCAAACAAGCAGCCAAAAACTGTTTGGAGACAGCAAACAGGTGTTGTTATGGATGTGTGACTTATGTAAAAAATGAGAAACGCAACATAAAATACACACACATACACCGAGTTAGTTTTCCTGTTCCAGTGGGTGTGTGAGGTTTTCCCTGTTGGTTAAATACACACTCGTTCACTGAGCGCTTAGTAAGGTGGTGCCATTGTTTCCCTATTTGCATTTCAAAACCTCTAGTCCTGCAGCCAACACCCCGTGGCCTATAAACTTCTAAAACACATGTACGAGATCCAGCTAAACATGGGGCTTAATAACCAAAACCCACAAGCTAAGAATGAAATGCATTACACATTACACCAAGTGTTAACAAGTGGCATTTTAAAAGGATACACTCTGCCATGATGTGTACATTCAGTGCCTTGAGGTCAGATGTGGCGAAGTGCTTCTTGAACTCTTTCCGAAGGTCGAAGAAAGAGTAGAAACAGTCTGGGACCAGGATGTTCTGAAGAGGGAAGAAATCAAATAAAAGGATGTGAACATTTGGCCCATCAACAGCTGCCGTTTTATTGCCATCGTATAGCTGTTTGCTCAAGAGTAGTCCCTGTGTAACTCGATTTAAGAATGTGTGAGACAACTTTGTCAGCTTCATTGTGTTTTATGTGCACGGGCATGTGTCATTATACAGGTTCGCATGCTCTCGTGCCATAGATCCACTTTTGCTGTAACATTAAAACTCAACCGGGAGCGCAGTGCTGACACAACACGTCCCTTTAGTGGCTGTGTGAAGGCTCCTGCAGCAGTGAGCGAACATCCGCCCTGGCTGCAAGGCGTTCACCCGACCAGCTTGCTCACCTTGCTCGCGGCCTCGGGGTGAATCACTTGACGGATGTGGAGCTGCCCGTCTGTACACAAACACACGGACGTGCCTGCGCCTGCGCTGTTCACCTCGTTTGTCAGCTGTAGATGAAACTTTCAGAAGAAATATAAAGCTTTTATAATCCAGCAGTGGCAACTGCAATGTAATAAAGAGTAAAAAAAATAATGTTAAAAAAGGCAGGCATGCTCATTTCTGGTGTCGTCAGAGAGGTTATTACCTGGTTTAATGCTGCCTCAAGACTCGTGGCTGTAAAGACACAGTCTGCTCCAGATCCACTCTCCTCTTCCACGCTCTCCTCCACCACATCCTCTTCCTCTTTTTCCTCTGTCAAGTCTGAGAGGTCAGGCTTAATGAGGAGTTCATTCACCTTGCCCAACTGGTTCAGGGAACAAGAGGGAAAAAAACGCGTCAGTCTTGAAAAAGAAGCCTACATGGAAACTCACATGCTGTATGCTGATAGAATATCGTTAAATGGCTGTAATATATACCTTTATTACATATACACTATCAGACAGAGGAAAAACAGAATAAGAAGTCTGTTTAGCTACATTCCAATGTAGGCATAATCCCCCCCCCCATTATACTAAACAAATTAAACGTATGTTTAGACCAGATGTGTATAGAGAGCAAACATCCAAATCCCACCTGACACACCTTTTTATTTAGGAATTAACTACGATCTGAACATTATTATCAGGTGTGTCGACGAAAGGTGAGTTCACCTGCCCACATTTTTATCTATCACGACATTTCCTGCTTTAAACGAACAAGAAATAGTTTCAGCAGGTAAGTTTCTTTTTTACCTTTTTGTTCTTTAAATCCACTAGCTGCCAAACCAACCGCACGAGCTCCTTCTCGTCCGACCCCAGCAGGTCTCCGCTCGCGCCAGATGTGGCGGTGAAAAGCACCACCAGGTAGTCTACCTGCGCCGTCATCTGAGCACAAGCACAGCTCCCAAAAAAAACAACAAAACACGAATCTAATATCACAAGAAACTAAAGGACAGTAAGCGAAGATACGCCGAGGAGGAGACGCACGCGGGAGCAGAGAGGTACAAACACCTTTACTTTGACACCTGAGCGCGAAGGTGAGCTCGGTAAATCCAGGTTTCGTCGCGTGTGAGATTCTCCGTGAAGCCTCCCGCAGTCACCATCGCGAAGTAATGGCTGCACGTTCCCCGTTTTTGTAGTGCACTTACCTGTGTGACCACGTGACTCCCTACCTGCCCCCTCCCTCCTTCAGGTGGCTCACGGATTGGGACGTGGCAAACCGTGGAGGGCAGAAACGTCGGCACCTTTCTGCCTTTCTGTGCGTAATCATTTTAAGTATTCAAGCATTTCTTTGGGTAATAATTCACAGGTATCAGGGGTAAAAATAAACATTTTATTTACAAAGAAAAAAGGTCACCTGTCACTTGAGTTGTGATGATAGCACTCGACGTTTCTTACACTAATATATTTACTTTACAGGTAATGTTTTCACTGTTCAGAAATAAACAAACATTTCTTGAAAGGTTAAAATATGCTGAAAACAAGGGCACCCAATAATAACATGTCAACGCAGAAATACTGCAAAAAAATTGTTTTAAGTGTTGCCATATGAGTGCAATAAAATACTGAAAGGCTGAAATCTTCTGCAGTCTGCAGTGTAGGGCCAGGAATATTATTTATAATCAATTATATTTCTATTTGTTAATTAACATTTAAAATGAACAATTAAAATTTAAAAAGATGTTATTAATGGGACAGTCAAATATACCTTAAAATGATGCACAGAAGAAAAAATAAGGTACTATTATAATTACATGCACAGACTTACTGTATCATAAGTCCACCCTCATTTAATAAAAATGAGATTATTATTATTGTTATTATTGTTATTATTGTTATTATTATTATTATTATTATTATCAATAATAATAACAATAATAATAATAACCATATATATGTACATATTTTCTTAAGTTTAACATAATCAACAATAATATTATTATAATATACTATTATTATATCTATTTGTGTCTAAATTGGAGCGTTCGCGCTGTGGAGGGTCATGCTCCGGAAGTATTCGCCGCCCCGGAAGTGTCGGGCGGCAGCAAATGATGGCGGCGGACGCTTCAACGGAGCTGCTGTTTCTGGACACGTTTAAGCACCAAAGTGCAGAGGTACAACTGCCCACTTCTTTCCGTCCTCTTATGTGTTTACTTCAGAGCTGTCCGCGGTCGAAACTGGCCGCTTGCATTCAGAAACTTTTGGAAAACGACATCCAACATCCAAGCTAACGGTGGCTAACATTAGCACGTTTGTTGTGATAACAACCGCTATTATACTGCACGTGTGTCTAACTGTACCAAATATTGCCCGCTAAGCTTACTTTTATTTATACAGTCATACGACTCCATTCAGTTATTTTGTTTAGCTGTTTCGCAGGGAGAAGTAAAAGTGTCTTTTCTGCTCCGTGTTGTCAGCTGAAGTCAGTCTACTCAGTGTAAACATAGTATTATGTAAATGTTTGTATTAATTGTGATGTATCTGCAGTTAACCAACGTAGATGTGGTGCGGTTTCCTTGCGGGGTGCTGATCACAGAGGTGCGCGTTATCCCTCCAGGAATCAAAGCTCACAGCAACATACCTGACAACAGAGCATTTGGGTAAGAGTCAACATCAGTGAAGCGCAGCAAGTTTCCTCTTCATTATGGCCACCTACACACAAGAGTGTAATAAAACAACACTGAAACAAATCCTACATCCATGAAATGTTTCATGTTTAAAACTGATTTAGACCAGAGTTGGAGATTCAAGATTTTATTTGTCATGTGCACACAATTACATGAAGAAGTGAGATAGATGCAAATCTCCCTGATACTGCTAAGCAATCAGCTGAAAATATTATTAGGTGCAAAAAATATTAGTAAGTTGTTACATCCATTCTTACAAGGATATGCAAAGTATTAGGTCAAGACTGAGAACTGGCTGCTGAACGTAGTTGCTGATCCAGTGCATTAATCTTCCATGCTAGACCAATATCAGTGTTGAAGCGGATGTGGCCGGGCCTCATGTTTTTTCAGATTTAAACCATGTAAGTTTTAGGAGAGGAAGTCTCAGATGCTGAATATGTCCTCTGGATTTGCAGATACTGGGAGTCTGGGAAATATAGCAGGATAGAAACATTGCACTGCCCCATCCCTAGATGCAGAAAATCCATTTCTCCTTTCTGATGATATAGGGCCTCTGGATAAGTTTGTTTGCAACAGATACTTTGTATGTGTGTGCGCCTGTAGGAAGTATTTTGACACCTGTGTTCTATTGTTGTGTGGGTCCTGATTCCCACTGAGCCTGTTGGATAATGTGTGAATGAATGAGCTCAGTGTTCAAGACTGCACAACCAGAGCAAATCAGGCCTCATTGTTGTGGAGCGGTGGACTGTTTGGATAAAGTCCTCTCGCATGACATTTGTATTTGTAATTTTATATTGCAGTATTGATGTATACTGTAATTAAGTAAATTCTTTGGAAAATCTGTTGATAAAATGATCATGTATAATTTTTAAATCATATTTTGTTTAGTTCAGCAATTAAATACCTCTTAAATCAAACTACATATAAATCCAATACGACTTTACGTTTTGTTTGTTATTTTGTCAGACTGCTATGAGGTAAATAGAGATAAACACCTATTCATTACACTGTTGTATTTTTCAGGTTTCAATGTCCATTTTTCAGTACACTAACAATGAATTGTAATATATTCAAGGTGTTTTCTAATGTTCTGCCAACACTATGTAAGTAAATGTAGTGGACAACTTTCAAAATAAAGTTACCCAGTAAAACACCAAATGTTATTATGATTTTGGTGATTCAGTCAATACATAGCATTCAATATACACATCTTCAACAATTTCACCAAAAGCGGAATATCATGGACACTGTAACAGTAGAATTTATTACAGAACTGTTGTATTGATTTGTAATAGATTGTTCAGGGATTCCTAATTAAGTGTGTGTATATTGTTACATTACATGCTATTGTGTTGATGTATAAATACTTGTGAAGTTGCATGGATACAAGAGAACCGAGCTCCGACTGCCTCATCACTGTATGTTTCTGTATTTCCAGGGAGACATCTCCACATGCCTTCCAGTTGGAGTTATTCTTCAATAATGTCACCAAACCCAACAGCCCCACCTTCCACAGACTCGGCAGGTCAGGATGATTCCCACTCTCCCACCTCTTGTTTTGTTTCCTCTGATGTTCATCTGAGCCTCTCCTCCATCTCTGTAGTTCTTGTTCAGATCTCAAGCATGCTTAAGATGTGAATATCTGTTTCACCTGTTGAACCAGTCACAGTAGCATCAGAGCCCTGTTCTCAGAGGCCAAACGGGGGTGTGTGTGTGTTCACGCACCCACCCATAGTCAGGTTTCTTTGTTCAGATGCTGGTTAACTGGTCTCTCCAGAAACTCAACCCCACCCATGTGCTATTTGAATGTGACACAAGAAGTTAGGGGTCCCAGTGAGGTAGATGAGCAGTTGAACATTTGAGTCAGGTGTTTTTATTCTGTCTCTCATAATAACAGAGATATGCACAGAAGCACTAGAGCGTAATCATGTATTTAGAGGTGAGCATTGTGTTGAAAGAATTGTTGAAAACTATAAACCACACCCAGGTTATTATCTCTGCCAGGAAAGTTGGGAGTAGATTTTTGTAAACCTGTCTGATGTCACTGAAATCGTTTTGGACAAATAGTTCTTGGCTGGAGATCAGATTTTCAAGTTTTTTGTGACCGTGTGGTTGTGCTGAATACCAAATATTAGGTTAAATTAGATTAGGCTACGTGTTGTGTGATTAAGACCACCCCCAATGGGTTCATGCTGTTCACAGACTAGGTTAGCTAGTCTGACTTAACATAGTCTGTGAGCAGCATGAACTGATGAAGCCACTTGGATAAGCGGTGCAACGTCTTCTAGACATACACAGACAAATCTTTGACATTATTTCAGCCTATGTGTGTTTTATTTGTCATGTTTGTTTTCTGCCCTCAGTTTGGAATATGATGAGAACAAGTCCATTGTGTTCAGACCCAGTGGAAAGGTAAAAAGTCCTCCAAAAATAAGGGTATTTGTGTTTTGTTTTTTAGTCGATCTGTGAATGTCTCAATGAGTTTGTCCATGCAGGTGAACACAGATGGCCTGGTGCTGCGTGGCTGGTACACCAGTCTGACTTTAGCAGTCTATGGGACAGCAGAGCGCTCACACGGACATGACCAAGGCTCACCTCCACCACCTCCGCCCCCACCCCCCCAACAGCCAAGTGGACCCAAGAGAATTGTTAAACAGGGTAGGCGTTAGTGAGCTGAAACTACCCAACGCTCTCACTTACACACGCCTCCTGATACTGATTGATTTGATTGATTTGATTGTTTTACTGACGATCTATGGTTTTTGTTTCGATGTTTTCTAGAGTGGGAAAAAGATGACCAGTACAATGGTAGCCCACCCAGACCAGCACCAAGGGGGCCTCGCACTCCACCTGGGCCTCCACCCCCAGATGATGATGATGAAGAGCAGGTCCAAGTGACAGGTCAGAACTGTGCATGTTTGAGTTATACTACTTGAAAGCTATGTTTTGAGAAAATACCACATTATTTACCCTGCATTTTCTTTGTCGGTTCAGTTACATTTGTGCAGCCATTGTAGGCTACAAACTATTATAAGCACTGTATGATAAATAATCAATTAGTCATTTTCAGTAACTTAAGTATAATAAGGAAATAAACATATACACTTGAGCCTTTCTTGATGTACCTATTCCATCACAATGAGCATAATGCTGCGCTCTGTTTTTCTTACTCACCCTATTCAGTCAGGCAGTTGATTTTGTTGAATGTGCAGAATCACCAGGCAGAGTGGTTCCAATACACGGTATGATTAAAAAGAATACATGATGAATCATAGAGCAAAGAAATAACATAATAGAAATTAAAGAGCCACATTCAAAACATCAGTGCTAAAATGATGTTAAAGGTGAAAGGCTAACCTGACTAAAATCTAGAGTAGGCTGTAATTAAGTGAATCAAAGTACTTTTAAGTAGGTATATAAAGATTGAACTGAATGTGCTTTTTTAATATGTAATGGAAGGCTATTCCAGAGATAAGGGCAGAGCAAGCAAATGCTCTGAAGCCAGCTAATTTTCTGTTAACTGAAGGAATAACTAGAAGACCAGCGTTGAGCGAGCAAAGTGGTTGAAGTGGCTTGTATATGGTGTAATCACCTTATTTAGGGAAGTGATTCAAGACCATGCATGGCCTTAATTAAAAGGAGAACATTAAAATCAACTTTAGTTTTCACTAACGACTTAGGAGAGGCTGGAGTGTGTGTTATATGATTTCTTTTTTTAATTACTATTATTATGTGGTAAAATGGTTGTAAATGAAAACTCTCCTGATGTCTTCTTATGCATGTAAAGGGCACATGGTGTTCACTGATGGCTTACATATCCCAAGCAAGTCCATGCAGGCTGGTTATCACAATGTACTGAAACTGACAAAAACCAATGGCTGCCTGCCAGGTGGGAGCACATATAAAAAGAGGTGTTGGACAACATTTTCATTCATGTTAGATAGTAGCAGTGTGTTAAAATTAAACATATACCCAAACTACAACTTGCAATATACCATTATAAACAAACTGTTTATAAAGTTCTATTAGGACTCCAACTGTTCATATATGTTTAGTTTTTTTTCATCTTATATAAGTAGTTGAATAGATGGACTATTTATATGTGCCCAGTGGGTATGTTAGCTCATCTTTGTGCCCTCCCGTCTGTGTTGTGACATCTACAGTTGGTGTGGTCAAAGATGAGCCCTGTCAGGGCCGTGACGACTACCTGGAGGCCGTGTCCCCTGAGAGGTCGCTGCCTGCTGATGAAACCTACTCAGATGCTGAACAAGAGGAAGAAGGTGATGAGGAGGAGGAAGAGGAGGAGCAGGAGGAGGAAGATGATGCACGCACTGAGGGGAGCGCCCCAGAAGAAGAGGAGGAGGAAGAGGAGGAAGATGAGGGTGAGGACGAGGAAGAGGAGATGGAGGAAGGTAGGGGAGTTATTTTGTGAGAGTAGGATAGCCTGAAATCCCAAATGGACGCCCGGCCCTGAGCCCCTTTTCACTGCAAACTCATCAGACTTCCCAGGGGGCAACAGGAGCAGGCTCCATTTGGGACTGGGTGACAGTTGGGGAGAGTGTGTGCTCTGGCATGCTGCCACTATCTACAATTGCTGGATGCTTCAAACTCTCAGCTAGCCCACCATGAGCTACTCTGAAAGCTTATGATCAGCAGTCATAAGCAGTCGCGTGGGGGTCCACCTCCCACAGCCTCATAGTGCTGTAGCCACATCCTGCATGTCACACTAACCCTCCTGCATGTTTGCAGTGATGCCACCATGTGTGAAAAGGTTTGTCTGTGTGCGGACTTGTGAGTGAGCAAAGGAATATAGCAAATGCTGGCCTCCTCATTTTATATTTATTTTCACACATATTTTATGAAGGAGTCTTAGAATCTTGTTCATAAAAGATTCACCTTTTCTTTCAAACCCATTTTCTAGGTGATGATGGCTATGAGCAGATTTCCAGTGATGAAGATGATCTGGATAACGGTAGCTTCAAGTTGCCTTCCTTTGACATGGACTACACTCCTGAGGACCTGGCATCTGTCCCACCTGTCCAGTATGACCCCTATGAGCGAGAACTCAGACCCCTGCTCTACTTCATCCCTCCATACAAGACCCGCTTTGACACCCAGTTCGAGAAGGCCAGCGTGGAGGAACCCAGGGACCCTGGAGGAACAGAAGAACCAGCAGGTGGAGAGGAGGCTGAGTCTGTTGTTCAGCTAAAAGAGCTACTTGCTAGCATTGGAGATGACAGAGATGCCCGCTGGGTCACTGCATTGGAAGAAGCACCTGGACTACTGGTTAAAGGGTTGGGTCATTTAATTAAGCAAGGAGAGCAAGAGATGGTGGGTCTTGTCAGAGTTTTAGTCCAATGGGCACTCCAAGCTCTGAGTATGGAGATTGCTCTCACACAACCCATTGCTCTTAACCTCAGACAATTGAAAGCTGGTGCCAAACTAGCATCATGCCTAGCAGAGTGCCCTCAGGGTCTCACAGCACTGCTGCGAGAAGGAACCCTGGCTGTGCTGCTGGAGCTGCTCCACACTGACCATGTTTCCTCCACGCTGAAGCTAAGTATCCTGAGGACTCTGGGTGCCCTGACGAGCGCTCCTGCTGGCATGGAGGCTTTCCTACATGCAGGAGAGTCGGAGAAAAGTGGCTATCAGGTTAGCACCGCAGAGCATAAACTTTATCATCCTTTCTTTCTTTCTTTTCATAACATGTAAACCTTAATGCATATATTGTTGACAGAGATCCCTGATTGGAAATACCCACCAGAGCTAGAGAAAAAGTTGATTATTGTGTTGAAAATGAAAGTTACCCTCCATTTGTCATTCCAAGCCAGACCTGTCCTTTAAATACACACATATTGAGTGTATTATCGACCCAGAAGCTAATCCAAGTCACAGACTCAGAGAGAAATACAGCCCATTTGAAGAATCTGATGAATTTTTGCCATATTAATATCTGATACTGTGTCCTTTTTATAGCGTTTAGTTCAACTGTTCCTGCGTGAAGAAACAGTGAGGGTCATAACAGCTGGCAACGCCATATTACAGAAGAGTCATATGTACGAAGTACTGGTTGACTTGCAGCGTGCAGCAGCAGCATTGAGTGAGCCACAGCAGGTACATACACACACTCAAACACACTAGATTACTTAAACATTTTTTCGTGATAATCATGATTGACTGTCTGTCCCAGGAGGAGATGGAGGAAGCTGAGAGCCCCATGGAGGAGGAACCATCCCTAAGTTCCTCCCCTGTGAGTGAAGCTGAACTCGACAGGCTTGCAGGAGTTTTAGAAGAATTGCACCACCTACTCGAGACGGCCCCCAACTGCATGGTGCAGCCACCCGTGAAAGCCTTCCCGACCACTGCTAGAATAACAGGACCACAGGAGAGAGATGATCCTTATCCAACACTCTATAGGTACACATAAGAACACTTACTGCCTCAAACCCTCATTCAGTGCAGAAGCTCAATTGTAAATTTGACTGGATTTGTCATAATGCCTTTTGTTCTGTCTCAGGTATATGCACGCGTGTCATTTCCTGGAGAGCATGGCAGCAGTGTTGTCAGGAGCTGCAGCAGCTGGCCACCTTGGAGTTACCCAAGCTGTTAGAGAGCTCCTCCGCTTCCTATCGCTCACCCAGTCAGGTCTGCTCTTCCTTCTTGCCCAGCCCACTCCCACCAACCTGCTGCTGCGTCTTCTGGCATCAATGGCAGAAGCGGAGGGCGAGGACACCACCTTTATAGGGGGAGAAGGAGCTCTCACGGGACCAGGGTTTGGTGAGGAGGGCTTCGGTGTGTGGCTGATGCAGGCGCTGCATGCTCTGCAGGGTGTGTCAGAGCTCATGAGCCATGTGGCCACAGGAGGAGATGGAGGTGCTGGGCTGGAAGAAGGAGACAACGCAGAGGTTCTTGGGATGCTCCATGCACTCTACCTGATGACGTTCACTCAGACTGGTCGCAGTGCTGTGGCCCATGTTTTTTGCCTGGACAACAACCTGTCATGTCTGGTTACTCTCCTCCAGCACCACAGCAAGGATGGACAGGGGTACAGCTGTGTTCTCCTTGTGTCTCTTTCTGTACAACTTTGTTTTATTTCTGACACCTTTCAGTGATGTCTGGGTGCACTTTTTATCTTCCTTTTTTGTAGTGAGGCCAAAGCTCGCAAAGCAGTGACATATAACTACGCCTGCATGCTGGTGCTACTGGTAGTGCAGAGCTCCAATGAACTGCGGATGATGGAACATTATGCTGCCCCGCTACTTACCATAGCCAAGGCTGATGACACCAATGCCAAGCTACAGGGTAAATGTTATAGAGATCACTTTAAAGTTTCATGCCATATACAACCTTTTAGAAGTGTTTTTATCATTAACATTTTGCTCTTCTTTGTACACTGCAGAGCTTAGCAAGTGGCTGGAGCCTCTGGAAAAACTTCGCTTTGAGCTTGGCAGCATACCCACCCTGATAGACTACATCAAACAGGTACAGACCTCTCAGTCAATATACATACTGCTGAAGCAAAAGAACATTTCACTACATTTTCATTCTCAATAACTGCGTGAGCTTTCATTTTCTTGTATCACCTGCAGACAGTCCTAATAA
>JAOXYL010000043.1:10930235-10948438 GCA_028564955.1 Terapon puta | reverse complement strand
AGATGATTCAGCCATGTGTTTTATTGTTCCATTGACTGGTGTGTTCATAAACCCTACATGAACACAAGATGAAGTTTATTAATTTGAACCAGCATCATTCTTTGTCATTACCACAAGTATGACGCTTTTTTTTCAATGAAATACTACACACAACCAGAGGAAACATACGGAGACATCACGTCTCCGTATTCAGGATGCTGTTCAGAAATCATCGAAACCTTTGTACAACAGTCTCATTTCACACCAGGTGACGTGTTTTCTGGTCAGATGTGACTGAAGTGAGCTTATTTAGAAAGAGCCTCATGGCTAACCACACATTCAACCTGAGACCTGAAGTCGTTTTTCGCTCCACGTGAGTTACTTCAAACTCTCCCTGACCAGTGTCTCTGTGAACGACCGAGTGATGCGGAGCGACGTCTCTGTGTCCTCCCTGCCTGTCGCTCCGTGTCTAATAATAACACACACACACACACACACACACACACACACACACACACACACACACGCCGAAGACGGATGTTAAACCAGGCGGACTGAGGCTGACTGACAGCAGGTCCAGCATTATGCAAATCAGCGGGGTAGTGCAGCGGCAGCGCCGGGCAGATTAGGACTGTGCTCAGGATCAGTGAGCCTCCTCCTCCTCCTGCAGGAGCAACTAGTGCCTCCGTTTTCCACCCGGAAAAACACGCGGCTCACGCGCTCCCTGCGTTTGGCTCGGCACGGTCTCCACACGCAGCCCTGACGCGTGTTTTAATCATATCAGCGCTCCCGATGCAGGCTGGGTTTTTATTTTCTGCATCCACCGGCATGAAACGCTCAGAAGCGCTCCTCTTCTGCGGGCATGCGCAGCGCGCTCACACCCCCTCCCCCACTCAGTTAGTTAAGCCAGCGCTATTTCAAAGCGTCGCTCACTTTTGGAAAATAGACTCCTGACCCCTAATAACCTCTAATACACAATATGAACGGTGTAGCCCCCCGTGTGTGCAGGACGCAGACCCTCTGCTGCCTTGCCTGTGTTACAGAGTGGAGGCTGTGCCTGGTTTGGGGTTTAGAGAGACCGAGCTGTAAGTAGGTCGGGCTGGGCTTAAGCGGCTTAGCTACGTCAGCCTAAGCTGGGAGGAATTCATCCAAAGCCCTCCGCGGTAGGCGGGGGCCTAAACGAGGCTGGCCTAGTTAAGCCTGATTCTTATTGTGTGCAGCACAGCCTGTTTTTGTTGTGCAACGCAGCTGAGAGGGAACCAAGGAGTGGTGTGTGACTCCATGCACATGTTAGACATAGCCTATGTTTGAAGAAGGGAGGGAACATGAGAGATGTGTGGAGGTTAGACCAGTGTTAGATTTATTACCGTGGACCAGGAGAAGCCAGCAGCAGGGGCAAAAAAAAGACAGGTGGGAGGAGTGAGGAGCTTTAATATCAAGTGTGGGTGCTGAAGGGGGACAGCCATAGGCCTGACTTGGTCTGTGCGAGCCCGCTATGCTATAAGATGGCATCCAGCTCGGTGTTTCTGTCCAGTATGGTGGGTAAGGCTCGCTCCTCCAACTTCACCCTCTCTGAGAAGCTGGACCTGTTGAAACTGGTCCGTCCTCACATCCGCATCCTGGAGGAGCACACCAACAAGCATGCGGTCATCGTGGACAAGAACAAGTGCTGGGACACTGTGGCTGAGCAGTACAACGCCTTGGGAGGGGACAGACCCCATCGCACCGCTCAGGGCCTCAGGACCCTCTACAAGAGGCTGAAGGAGTCAGCCAAGCAGGAAGTGATGCAGCGGAGACACGCCCAACCAGAGTACAGAGCGAGCATCTCCGAGCCAACCAGGAGAATTATGGAGATGATCCCTCACCTGTTTCACCATGTGCCCATCCACGAAAAGGACCAGGCACTGCGCAGGTACGGCCGTGATATTCATCTGCGTGCACACACATGCATTTTCATACAGACCTGAAGGGAAAGCACAGCAGCGAGGTGAGAGTTTTACAAGCCCCAAACAGTACGTAGTCATGATTCAACTGGTAGAGAGGGAGAGAAGGGAGGGGCTGAACTCGCAGCTCCAAAGCCCAATCAGATTACACAACACACACTGTACTCAGCCTCATCATGTCCTGCTTCTGTTTACATTCAAAATACCCGTCTTTTATTTAGCTATTGATTAATCTGTTAATTTAGTGAATCATGTGTTATCTTTATATTTTAAAAACAAGATGGGTACACGTCACAAATTGGATGCCAAAATGATGTTTTGAACTTGGCACAAGTCGAACAGAAAGTGAGGAAAATGAAGCTGAGGTATATTGTCACTGGCTTGAATATGTTCAATACTACAAGCCAGTGATTTAGTATTTATGATTGTTTGCATTTGCCTTTTCCTAGTAGATCCCTACGTATCTCTGAATACTTGAAAATACTGTTTTAATCTTCCTCACTCACTGTGACGAGCAGCAAAAAAGGTTATATTCTTGCGTCATGTGACCAGTTTAGGTTTGTTATTTTTACTTTCCTGATTAGTCTACTGATCCCTTGATTGATTAAGTTAGCGTGCTATCACCAACAGCGGCCTCCACACACCTCACAGAAACAAGACGCCCACACTGAATAAACCCCGTCTAAGAACTCTCTTATTTTTCTTCCTAGATTAATATATAGCAAGCACAACTCTCCGATTGAACATCCTGGCAGCAGCTCCTCTCTGGCCGGACTCCAGGATTACTCAGCAGCTGTCCCAAGTATCCCCCATGAGGTGGTCCAGCTGGACCCTGAAGAGGATGTTAAACCGCCGCCAGACCTCCCCATCCTCTCGGCGCACACGGGGCCAGGGCTGGACGGGGGCCAGGAACAGGAGGGGGAGCAGGACATGGGCAGCGTCCACGATTACGAGGCCTCCTTGTCCCCCACGCCTTCTTCTGTTAACATCCCCCTCTCCACCTCCCCGCTGCCCTTACGCCACGACCTCTACCCCAACGACATCTACCCTCACCACGAGCCCGACAGGTTTCGCCCCCTGCACTTGGCTAAAGAGGAGCACGAGTTGGTGTTAGCTAATCACAGGAAGGTTGCCATGTACCTGGAGGAAAAGAGGGAGGGGCTGAAGAGGAAGCAGGAACTGGAGGAGGAACTTCTGAGAGCCAAGATCAAAGTGGAGAAACTACGAGCTGCTCGACTGAGACACGGACTGCCAATTCCTCTATAACAAGTGTGAGCACGCACATCTGGGGCCAGCGTTGGAAAGGGAGAAGCTCTGAGGAGTTTAAAAGTGTGGATCAGTCACGTTCATCCATTTAGTCAGTTTCATGTTTGAGAGCTATTTCAGAACTTCAATTTCTTTTGGAAACATAGTGCCTCGTACAGACATTGGAAGCCTGTTTGCATATTGCGGGACAAGGCTTACTTGTGCTGCCATCAGTCTCTGTTTATGCTCGTCAGTGTTAAAAATGTATCATGATTCTCACACTTTATTGACAGAATCAGCATAAAAGCCAGTAAACGATCACTGTGACAGGCCAAAAGAGGTAAAATAAATGTGAAAGTCCAGGTTTTTCAAGGGAATATAAGTAGTAATGAATGATGTTGACCGTTTCCTACGCTGGGGCTTCCGCCAGTATGCATCCATGGGAATTTCA
Organism: Terapon puta; assembly: GCA_028564955.1. Lineage (NCBI taxonomy): Eukaryota > Metazoa > Chordata > Actinopteri > Centrarchiformes > Terapontidae > Terapon > Terapon puta. The sequence goes on along the minus strand of JAOXYL010000043.1, from coordinate 10,944,820 downwards.
GCATAGAGTTAATGATCTTAATTATCCAGGAATGTTAGGTTAATTCGTACAACAGCATTTTATCAGGCATATGTAAAAGTCAAATGTTAATGAGGTAAAAAAAAAAAATAGGGGTGCTTTTTCCATATCCTGTAGATTTTAAATGATTTTAAAAAAGCACTTCAAATGAACAAATTCATACTTTTTTAGAACAGAGACATGTTCAGATATCCAGGACTGAAGCACAAGTGAAACTGTTGAAAGCCTTAACACATGTGAGTCAAACACGTTCAAGTCAGAAAGTCTCTCTGGTTGCTGAACTGAACTGTTAAGTGATCAAAAGAAGGGAGACGTGGAATCAGTTTTGTTACGTTACTGTTATTTAATGTACTGTATGTGACTACAACATTGATTGTACTGTAATGTTGGTATATGAGTGTTGTCAGTTTCTTTTACAGTTTGTCTATATGTACACTTATTTGTATAAAAAAGTAAGGTTGATGTTCTGCTGGCTTTGTTTTATTACATGTTAAACAGACAAAATGTCAGCCTCTGAGGAAGACCCTTTTTTCTTGACTGGGTTGTCTGTATTTACGTATCTTTGTCATTGTTACTGACATTAAACACAAAGGAGGACTTAATGACCAAGGTTTCTCGCACTTTTAATTTTGCCATGGTACCCGTGACACCCCAGTTTTAAGGCATGTGAATGTTCAGCGCTGGGCGGGGGGGTTATCATCCCCAATATGACGGTCTATTGTTATGTGTGGATTTGGTGCAACGGAGCCCTCTGCTGGTAGGCTGTCTGAGAAGTGTCGGTCAGGTTTTTCACTGTGTTACATCTCTTTCTGTTCCAGGGGTGAATCGCAACCCTCATTTGACCCCCAGGTCTCCTCAGACCCCTCAGCCTCCGGTGAGATCGACCTGCGTTTCTGGAGCTGCAGACGCAGGCTCTGGCTGCGGTCAGGAAGGAGCACGCTACTTCAGTGTGGTGTGGTGCAAGGCCAGTAAGAAGAAGCACAAGCGCTGGGAGGGTGATGCAGTCCTGATTACAAGAGGACGTTCAGCCACACTGAAAGACATGGAGGGCAAAGACATTGGCAAGGGTGAGACAGACACGCCAAGTTATATTTAGTATTTTACGGTTAAGCAAATATTTAATATATGTAGTAGTGATTGAAGTCTGCCGGTTGTATACAACATGTAACATAGTTTCAAGACCTCGTCTGAAATGAAGTTTGATCTGTTGCACATGTCGCCACACACAGTTATGTGCCACAAGGTCAGGATTTCAAACATGAGTGATAGCTGGAGAAACTAGTTCTGTAGCTTTTAGTTTCTGATGGAGCAAATACTTTATAATCTGTTGGTACTTAGGGAACTGGTTGCATTAAGTGTTTCATATTGTTCATTTGTTCAAATGTGGTATTTCAGTGTTTGGCGTGAGCACAATATTGGCATAACCTAAACGGGTTCAAATCCATCAGAGTTTTGATTCTGTCCATCTCACAAAATTGCTTTTTATTTTATTCTAGTCTCTACCAGTTTGTGGAATTTTTTAAATTCTGTTTTTGTATGTGTAGGAAGTGGCTACAAGGTGTCCATGCTGGCCTCTCTGTCCGAGGGAGAAACCCTGATGATTGGTGGTAAGGAGGTGGAGGTGATGGGGGTCATTTCTGCTGAGGACTTTGCCAGGGGACGTTGTTTCCAAGAGGTCCAAGTTGAGAGAGAAGAGCCACACGCAAAGTCGGCTCCACCTCCCTCTCGTCAGCTGGCATCCAAACCTTTCTGCCCCCCGACACTGTTGGGGAGGGCAGATCACTCTGGATCCAGACCAGAGGAGGAGCAAACCTGCAGACCTCGTCATGACGCACTGGCTCCTGGTACGTTAAACAAAGACTTTGTTTCCGGGAATGGAGGTGAATCGCATCAGTAACTTTACTTGTATTTGTAGTCTTAATATTAAATATATAATTTGACTTATATAACCCACCATTTTTTTATTCTTTGTTTTTTTTTCTCATTGATTTAGAATGACACAAATGTTTACTTAACAAATATGTCACTTTTTTATTTTTGACATTTCATGTTTTTTGGGTTTGCATTAAGACTTGACATTTCAAATCTTTTCATATATTGTGTATATACGTAAGGTGCCTCTCGTTTTTTTGCAGGTGCACTGGTGATGCCTCGTCCCTCTCCTAACCACCAGTGGTCTAATAACAAGTCAGGGCTTCCCGTGGTTGATGTTGTTGTCGACCCACACCTGACCACTCACCTGCGACCCCACCAGAGAGACGGTGTCCTCTTCCTCTATGAGTGTGTCATGGGCATGAGGTAATGGAGCTGTTTGATATGAAGAAGAACCTCATAATGAATTGACGTTAGCCTCGCAGCAGGATAAGTAATAATGGGCATTATTAGGATTGCGCTGATGTGATTTTTATTGTGTGTGTGTGCGCGCATCAGAGCCGTGGGTCGCCATGGAGCTATCCTGGCTGACGAGATGGGTCTAGGGAAGACCCTCCAGAGCGTGGCACTGTCCTGGACGTTGCTTAAACAGGGACCATACGGTGGAAAAGCAGTTGCTAAGCGCATCCTTGTGGTCACCCCTGGCAGTCTGGTGCAGAACTGGGGTGCAGAGTTCAACAAGTGGCTGGGCCGTGAGAGGATCAGTGTTTTCACTGTGGATCAGGTGAGGAGAGCGGAGGAAATTCTTACCTTTGATTTGTAGAAGGATTTCTATCACAGCAGGGGTTATAAGTGCTATTTCACAAGGCAGCTTTGTTTAATATAGTTCATTTAATTTCATTACAATGCTCATCATTCCTTACATAGGAGAGAATTCAACAAGCAGGATAGAGAATGTAATAATGGATCATGTAAAATAGATACAAAATAATAATAATTAGATACAGCAAAAGTCTCCTAAAGACGATAAAGAACACACCTGTTCTCCACTGACATTCCCCATAGATAGAAACATCAGCAGAAACAGATAAAACAATAATATGGGAATCCTTACAAAGGTATGACAAAGGTGCTGTTCTGTACCTGAAATTGTATTATACGCTCACCATGGATGGGGGGAATCCACTTCTTCTCCATCTTAAGTTAAAAACACATCAATTTAAACCTGCCTTTTAAAATAAATGATTTGTCTTTAGTCCATCTGTGCTTTTGCTGCGTTCTTCTTTCTTTCCTATCTTACTCCATGTCTTTTATTATCCTGTTTTATTATCTTTTTGTAAGAACAATTAATTTACGTTAATTGAGCAAGTGTTCGTTAATTGAGCAAGTCAATAATATACCTTCTATTACCCTCACCACAGGACCACAGGATAGAGCAGTTTGTGTTATCTCCTCTGCACAGCGTTCTTGTGATCAGCTATGAGATGCTGTTGCGCTGTCTGGAGCAGGTGTGTTCACCTCACCTCTTGCTGGTGACTGTGTATGTTACAAATACATTAGCCCTTTTAACCTTTTGTTTTAAGTTATATTCTTCTTTTGTTTACAGGTAGAGAAAGTGGAGTTTGGTCTTGTAATTTGTGATGAGGGCCACAGATTGAAGAACAGCAGCATCAAAACATCATCAGCCCTCAGCGGCCTGAGCTGCAGTCGCAGAGTCATATTAACAGGTATGTAATCTTAAAGGATCTCTGACTGAAAACGAAACTTCTTGTAAATATTTTGTACTGAGTTGTCCCTGTGTTTTGAAGGCACTCCAGTGCAGAATGACCTGCAGGAGTTCTACGCTATCATAGAGTTTGTTAACCCGGGGATCCTCGGTTCGTCCACTGCATATAGGAAAGTGTATGAGGAGCCTATTCTACGCTCCAGACAGCCCTCCTGCACAGAGGTAACGCTACCTCTGTACCTCTTGCTTCCTCCTGTACTTTTAGTCACTTGACACAAATCTGAACTCGCCTCTGTGTCTACCAACAGGACGAGAGGATTTTGGGAGAAGAGCGTGCAGCAGAGCTCTCTCGCCTGACCGGCATGTTCATCCTGAGACGGACGCAGGAGATCATCAACCGCTACCTGCCTCCTCGTCTTGACTGGACCTTGTTCTGTGACCCTTCCCCTCTGCAGCAAGAGCTGTACAGGCACCTCCTCTGCCACAGGGTCTTCAGAGCCTGCCTTCAGGGCTCCACGCAGACTCACACACACTTGGCCTGCATCACTGCCCTGAAGAAGCTCTGTAATCATCCTGGTCTGCTCCACTCCACTGTCAAGGTTAAACTGCAGCTTTTTTTGGCAGTCATCTCTTAACATATTAGTTATGTTAGTAGCATATTTAGTTTTTAATTTAGACTAACTGTTTTGTTTTTGTTTGTTTTTTTTAAGGAACGAACAGACCATGGTTCAGTGGAGAGCTCTTTATACGATGGCCTGGTAGAGCTCTTCCCAGAATCCTACTCCTCAGGTGGACTCAACACTGCTGACTCTGGAAAACTACTGGTTCTGTCGGACCTGCTGGATGCCATCAGACAACTCAGCCCCTCAGACAGGTGTGTGTGAGAGAGTGTAAGGTGTTTACGTGCATGCATTTTGCCTGTCTGTACTAACTGAAGCAAATGTGCCTATGCAGGGTGGTCGTGGTGTCTAATTATACTCAGACACTCGACTTGCTCCAGGACTTGTGTGTACACATGGGATACACCTTCTGCCGCCTCGACGGACAAACCCCCACAAGCCAGAGGCAGCGGCTGGTTGATAATTTTAACAGCCGCTACTCTCAGAACTTCCTGTTTTTGTTGAGTTCCAAAGCAGGTGGGGTTGGACTCAATCTGGTGGGCGCTTCCCATCTGGTGTTATATGATATTGACTGGAACCCTGCCAATGACATTCAGGTAAGTCACACCACTTCACAGACCAAAGTTAACAATCTGCATCACTATTGTTTTTGAAAAATGTTTTTTTGTCTCTTCTGTCTTGCATGCACAAACATACTTTGGGTGTTCTCAAATCTGTATTGTTCAGCTCAGACAAACAGACAAGTCACACGATTTTACAAAAGCAGACATGTAATTTTTTATCATGAATTCTACTGTAAAACTGCTGTAAAATCATCTGCTGAATGTGATCCAGTCTGTGTGTTTTGGCTGATCCTCATTAAAAACTGCCAAACTAAGTAACCAACCACACCACCCCAGTAGCAGAAGGGAACAAAGTCATCACAATAAAAAAAATCAGTTATTTCTTTGTGAGCTCTCTGTGACACTAATGAACATAACTATAGACATTAAGAACCATAACGTGCTGCATGGCCTGCTGTGCATCACCAGAATTTGATTAACAGGACTACATCTCTGAAACAGTTTAATTATTCCAGTTAAACATGATCAAAACCAACACTAAAAGTCAGCAATAAGCTTTTTTTTCTTGCACTTATAGTCATATTCATTTGTATCCACCAGATGGTGCTGTGAACATGACTGTTATTCTAACCTGCAACTCTGTCTCCACTGTGTCAAGGCCATGGCTCGAGTGTGGAGAGATGGACAGAAAAAGACCGTGCACATCTATCGCCTCCTCACTGCAGGTCAGGACACATAAACAGACACACAGTGAGTCACAATGTTCAGCACACAAAGAACCAAGTTTTATGTCTGGATGTGTTTCACTCCCTTGTAGGCACCATTGAGGAGCGCATATTCCAGAGACAGGTGTCCAAACAAGGCCTTTCCGGGACAGTGGTTGACTTGGGCAAAGCGGCGGAGCACACCAGCTTCTCCACCAGTGACCTGCGGGATCTTTTTAGCCTCTCAGACACGCCCTCGTTAACACACGACCTGCTGAACTGCAGCTGCAGCATGGACGGCTCCGTCCAGGGTAGGCATGTGACACACTGACACTGGTGTTTGCCTTCACTGAGACCCATTAACTCACTTTTTGTCTTTTTATTGTCTTTGTTCTCAGCCGTCGCAGAGGAGGAAGAGCAGGTTTGCGAGAGGCCGTGCCAGCTCGGTCGCCAAGGTGACCGCGGGGGGGCGGCGCAGAAGCATCTCAGCATGTCCGAGCTGATGCAGTGGAGGCATTTCTCTGGCGACACGCACACCTTCTCAGACCCTTACCTCGATCACGCACGGAACCACATCACCTTTGCCTTCCAGACCACCATCTCTCACACAGCTCAGTAAACAAACGCTCTCTGGATTATTGATGACTCTCATACATACACAAACACACACACACATATTTCCTCTACATGTTTGTGTTCAGGCTCTCTGGGACCTGTCTGCAGCCTGGCTACGACAACAACAGTTTCCAACAGTTTTAAGTGATGTTTTTCATTTTCTGTATCCTGTCTTGATCATTTTCTTTATTTATTCAAAGAAAATTCCTGTAAAACTTTATTGAATAAATGAAATAAAAAAGAATGTGTGCGATAAACAAGCTTTCAGGATGTTGACTGAAGAATTCTTCCAGAGTGTGTAAGAATGTGGCCGAGTGGATCGTTTGTGTCTCGGGTATGTTTCGTATCCACACACTATAGATAAGCATGCAAGAGAGGTACCACTCTGTCCATCTAGAGTCATATTTACTGCGTCAATTGGGGGGTTTATGTTATTTGGAGAAATGTTTCTGTGAGGCAGAGCCTGGGTGGTGTCGAAAGAACGTTTATTCAACCATCAATGGAAAAGAATTCAGTTTATGGCTGTTGGGTGAGTCAGTATACCTTCCTGATCTGAATCTTCTAAAGAAGAAAAAAGGCAAACAAGTTTTTGACCTGGTTTTTGTGCTTTAATGTCACAGTTTATGTATCAGGGTTGGGGGTTTAGATGTTGATCATACTGTTACCTCCTAGGTCTGTTATTTTGCATAACACTGGTCTGTTCATGCTCTTAAACACAAAGCTGCTGCGTGGGAGTTACGTAGTTGTGTCTTTGTGTATGTGTGTGCCCTGAATGCACATGATTTGTGCTCGGGTCTGTCAAATTGAGTGAGCTCCAGTACAATGTGTCTTTACATAAACAGGATAATTGCTATTTGTTTGATGATCACCAGTCTGCGTGATTGTTAAGAAACTGTGTTGTATAATAAGTGGGTCTCTGGGATGTTAAGCTTTCCCTTTTATACATATGACAGTTGTAGTGCAGTGTTTGTGTGTGTATGCGTGGTGTGTTTGAGGCAGTGTGGTGGTTATGCAGACACCTGCTGTTTCTTCGTGGCCACAGCGTGAATTTAAATTGTTGGTGTCAGTCCTACTCCAGAATCAAAGTCTTCAGCCTTCAGTGTTAAACTTACATTTTGCATATGTTTATTAGTCTAATGTCAGTTAGAGGAATAGTAAAACTGGACTAAGTCTACAGCTACGATTTCAATTAATCTTCATATTTTCTTCTCAGTTAACTGTTTGCTTCATATAATGTCAGTTAACAGTGGCATCTTAAATGCAAATATATTCATTTCTATTATCAAACCTATTTTTGTTAAGCTGTCAGTTTGCTCAAAACTATGAATAGGCTGACAAATTAAAGGAAAAACCAACATGACGTATATCTTGCTAATGTTGTGGGCCATCATGTGCCGCCAGAGAAGCTTCACTGCACCTTGGCATTGATTCTCTAAGTCTTTGAACTCCACTGGAGGGATAAACACACACATTTGGTGTTTTGATGATGGTAACGGAGAGCACTATTTAACACATCCGTCCATGGGTGTTCAACTTCCTTGAGAGCTGGTGACCGCAAAGGCCCTAGCATTTGATTCACACAATCCTCATCCTCTCAAACCATTCTTGGACCTGGTGCCCTGTTAGGCATGATCCCACTGGAAGAGAACTGTCCTATAAGGATTGAAAAGTTTCATTTAAGTATAAAGGTGGTCATTCAGGATAACTTTCTGATGATTTGCGTTGACCCTTCCTTTTAACAGGGCAAACCATGACATCAAAATGCATTTCACCTTTCTGGAAGTTTCTAAATTAGTTTCCCAGTTCATTCATTCATTCATTCATTCATTCAGGTTTTTCCTTTAATTTGTCCCCCAGTTCACATGTATGAGAATATTTGTTCATATCATCATCATAATACATCATAATTTATGTGCAGCATTTTCATCATTTGTTTTTATCAGTGTATGTTTTATTTTATTTTTAATTAGATCTAATTAGATTAGATTTTTTTTTAAGTGCACTGCTTTGTTTTTTTGTTAAGGAATTTGTGGAGTTGTTTTGAAAATTCAAGCAAATAAAATTCTAAAATAAAAAGAGAACTGGAAAATACTCAAATTTTAGAAACTTAAAGCAGTGATTTAATGAAAGAATGAATGGATTCATTCATTTTTTGTTGGCTCACTGGCCCATTAGTTGATTAAAATTCATCTATCATTCACACAATAACATGAAAATATGCTGATGCTTAGATGTTTGCTAGTTAGCTGAGATATTTGGTGACAAATAGTACTTGATTGAGAACCATTTTCTAGATGATGACGCTGAATAAAAAGTAAAGGTTGAACCAAAGTGATGCCCCTTCATTGTGAAGGGGATAAGAATGTGGTATCATGCAATCTCATTATGCAAAACCACAAATGTCATGGTGGTACTAGAGAAGACAGGGATTCATCCATTGAGGACTATGAATCATCCCAACAGTTGATGACATATTTCAGTCTCGACTATAGTGGTGGACCTATTGACAGAAACCTTTCTCTAGAACCATGCCATGAGCGTGGATAAAAATGGATCGTATCCAACCCTTAATACGAGGTCCATAGGTCCAGACACAAAAACAGATTGGTGAGAGCCTCAGACCGACACCAGTGGTGAGATAGCAACTGTCACCCAAGCAACGGTCACCCAAGCAACGTACTACCTGGTCTGGCAATGTGAGAAACAGTTTTTTTTCAGAGCAAGCACATGTTATATTGCAGCACAGTGGAATCAGTATTGGACACGTGTCGGATGCGTGTAACTCATCGAAGCGGGACATTGATCTGAATCACTTCTCAAACTGTCTCAGAGGCCATGTGCTGCAGGGTTCATGAGGGGGAATTTGTCTGTTTGTCTGTGTAAAGCTCTTTCTAGCCGCTGCTGCCCGCCCTGCCAATCCCTCTTTTAAGCCGTGCGTTCCAGCCCGACAGCTCAAAGACCTGGCGTGTGGATTGAATGAATGACTTTCTATTGCTGGAGGCGGAGAAAGAGATACAGTTGTTTTGATGGAGAGACTGAATCACAGATTGGACGTTTATTCCCTGTGATCCCAGGACCTCTGTGGAAGATCTGAATGTACTGTAGAGGCTGGATGTCCAAGCCTCTAGTATTAACTCTGCCTGAGGTCACAATTCTCATATTTCATTCATCACCAGTCCTACACTCATTGATGTTTAAGGTGCACACAGTTTTAGAGGAGATGTTAGAGGAGATATTTGTGCAGCTGTACTGGCAGGAGATGCCATCTGTGCTTCAGAGGCCTTGAGCAGACCTGTTGTTTCTGTGCTTCAAGGCTTCAAGATCAAGACACCAAGACTGTTGCCACCAGGCTGGATACACTTACACAGTTTATTAGAGAGTTCAGATATTGTACTAAATTACTCATCTAATAATAATCTGTCTCACCCTCTTTGTTACCCTCTTTGAGTGTGAAGCGTACACAAGCCAGAAAATGCCGACTACAGTTATTTCCATTCTGACCAAGTAAGAAGTACTTTTCTAAAATAAGACATTTTAAACTGGACTGAAATATAACGTCTCTTCCTATTTGTGAGAAAGGCAGCACACCATTGAAATTTTTCTGCTTATCTTTATACTTTCTACTTAAACATACAATATTGATTCCAGCTTCCCCAGTGTGATGATTTTCTGTTTTTCTGAATATTTTTCATGCACATAAGGCAGCGTAAGGTGCTTTGACATTGATTGTGACTGCATTGCATACAGGCTCTCGGATTTGTCCTCCTTGATTTCGCACTGCACTTATCTTTGCCATTGAGCTTTTATAATAGGCCCTGGTGGTTTTAATTATGTAATTACCTCCTTGGCCCACATGTGAACCAAAAGAAACTAGATCGCTGCAGCCAAAACATCAAGATATTCTGCTTCTTCTCAAAATACAGCAGGCTTCACATGTCTGTCTTCACTTCACTTAATAATATGAAGTGAATTCATTTCAATGTATTGAGTGCTTTAAGTCCATTAATGGTGTTTCAGCTGTTGGGTGAACTGTGTCATGTATCACTGGACTTTCAGTGCAGTGTATTGACTGAATTCTTCCCCCTGGCTTACGATAAAGATTTGCTGTCCTGGGAGACTTCAGCAATGGGACCTATGTTTAGTAACTCTATAGGAATCTAAGAGAAGCCTTTCATATTTGAGCTGTATTGATTTTTTCTCTCTGCTGGTCCAGCTGGAATATATGCAATCTAACAGTAATTTTGTTTCATCATTATATTGTACAACATTGAGGTTCTTTGAAGTTGCTGCAATCAACTTGCAGAAAGGTCATTGGAATATCCTATCCTTTTATTTTCATTTTTATAGAAAGGTATTAGTGTTTAGAGGGGAAAAAAAGATTTTTGCGGGAGAACTTCTTGCTGTGTGGCTGTTCTGCCCATGTGCCGTCTGTTTGAATGAACTTATGAGACAGACCAGGTTGTAGGTTAAGTGAAAGAATAATCGAAAGAAAGAGGTCACACTCAAACTCGCCAACTATAGCCGCCACCACGGCCCTGCCAATCTGCAGCCGGCCTGAGCACAAGTCCCCCCCCACCCCTCCTCCTGACTCTGGTCCTGCTCCAGCACTTAACAAGGATTTAATGTCGCCCAATCATCTGTCAGGCAGATCAGATCAGAGCTGTAATACACAGCAGCAGGTCCCGCGGATGAGGCCATAACCCGATACAGAAGTCCTGAAAAACAACAGTCGAAAAAAGCTGCATAATCCCACAATCACTGTAATAGCTCCCTCCCTTTGCTCTCAGTCGCTCCCTCTCGAGTGCTTTGGCAAAGAAGAATCAGATGTTTGCAAGCTCAGACAGTATGTGAGATGATGCAGGTTCTCTCAGGACATTTGTGTTTGTTTATAAATGGATCATTCACAAATACCAACTGGTGGTCTCCAACCTATCAAAGATGCGATGGTTCTGCTGAGCCCAGGATTATGCGCTAATCCTCTTCCTAAAGCTTTTATTCAGTAACTCCCAAAATGAAGCTATGTTTAGGTATTCTCTGACCCTGACAAGACACTACAGAGCATGTTGTATTTTTTATTCCCACAGTCAATTACAGCTAATAAATCTGGCAGGGTGTGTTTATTCGTTTGATGTAATGCCCAGTTATCAGTTTTAAACCACACCTTCAGTTTTACAACATTTGTCTGGCACTCCTTTATTCTCTTTAGTTTTTATGTGAATATATGTGTGTGTGTGTGTGTGTGTGTGTGTGAGTGTGTGTGTGTGTGTGTTTGTTTGTTTGTTTTTCCTTTGGAGATGCTACTGGAAATTTTGGTTTGCATCCATTCTGAATAATTTTATTTATGCCACCTTTCTGCTTAAAAAAGGAGCGATTCATCTGAGCAGGGAATAATTTGTGTTCATTGAAATAAGCTGAAAAATACTGCTTTTTAATGTGGGTTTTTTTTATCAGCTGTTTGTCAAGGGAGGGGTCAAGATTGGACAAAATAGGATTTGTGAATAATTTATGCTTTCTTTATTGACCCATGTTGTAATCAAGCTTGTCTGTTAATCATCTGTCAGGATGGACAGGAAGGAGCGGCGGTTTGGAGCAGTTAATCTGGTTGGCACCTGCAACATTTTTAAACGACTGAATAATTAATTTCCAAACTAAATTCAGTCTCTAATATGGGCTGTCTTGCAGTTTAGTGGCAATTTTGGTAGATGGGGAATAGATGCAGGTTCCCATTATCCCCGTATCTAGATAGTGGAACAACCAAAGATGATTATATTATCAATTAAACTACAGATTATTTTATCAGTTAATAATTTGTCTTTAAAATATTAGAAAAATACTGAAAAATGCAGAAAGCTCAAGGTGAAAGCATCAAATCCACCCAACCAAAAGACACCCTGTTAATTATCATAAGGGACAAAGGAAAGTATCAAATCTTTACAATAAATAAAATGTGAATATGAAAAGTTCGGCATTAGGCTGCTTGAAAAATAACTTAATTGATTTTCATAGTATTCCAGGTGGTAGTGCAATAAGTAAACAAGAACAAATTTAAAGTAAGTCACTGTATTATTCAACTTACTGTCAAATAAAGAGGAAAGACCAGTGCTCATTGCAAAACAACATTTTTTTCATATGGATCATTTGGTCTGAACATGAATATCTGAAGGTTTTAATCTGACATTTTAATGACATAAAAAGTACAATTTGTTCGTATTGTAACTAGTTGAACTTGACTTATAAATACATGAAAGGATTTGTGGCCATGGATTTGTTTGTCAGACCTGTTTGACAGCAGATGTCTTGACTTTGTCAAAGAAGCAGATGTGTAGAAATAACATTAATGATGTTAATGCTGTGTTCATGTGTCTCCGTGTAGTTGTAACAGTGAACCATCAGTACAAAATATCAGTACCCTGAAACAAAAGCAGCTTAATGGCATTCAGCTTTGACTGAATTTTTTATGAACACGTGTGTCAGTATGTTTTTCTGTTTGTCTATGTCCTTGGTATATCATGGACTCGTGGATAAAGGGACTAATATGAGTACAAGATGTTCTACATGCTATAATATGTGATCCTAGGAATGAATAATGGAAGGCCTCTGAGTCAGAAGAACACTGCAGATGAGTGATGTATCAGAGAGAAGGTTGTTTGTTTTGTTCCTCTAGGTGTCCTTGATATGTACCTGAATATGTGTCTTATACCATCTTATACCATATAGCTGTGGAAGACATGAATGCATAAAGAGCCTTTGTTGTCATCTCTTCCTTTCAAACCGCCACAGAGAGAAACATCCCAACAATGTGATTTTTTCACTGTGACTGTGACAAAGACCAGTGCAGCATGTCCTTAAACATAATGAGCAACAAACAAAGTCAGTAAAGCTCTTTCCTTTATAGTGTGATTTATTGCAAATAAATCACACTATCAATCAAACACTTTTGATTTTAGTCAGACAAGGAAGTACTGCTGGTAAAATATCAGTAAGTAACACAAGTAAAGGTTTAATCAGGAGACTAGGTGTTGTCACTGTTTTATATGATTTGATAATCATTACTCATGCATTTTCCTTGATTTTGCAAACATTAGCCAACATACAGGTCATACCAGAGATCCACCAATGTATAGTGGATTAAACAATGGTGCAATTCTGACTCTGATAAAGTCTATTTTTCCTTTCAATGCAGAAGATTATGTCATTTTCAACTCAGAACTGATTCAGTCCCACTTTTAGAATAAATAATCTCCCCATGTCCAATATAAGAGCAAATCTGCGAATGTCCTTTTAAAGCTCAGACAGCTCCTTAAATGAAGTGAAAGCCCCTCGTCGGTCTCGCACAACTCAACACTCTTGGTGTAAATATAATCTGAGCAGTAGCCTGGCTGTGTAAAAAAAACCCTCCACATCACAGCAAACCTTCCTCCCTCCCTCCTCTGTGTATATAAACTGCAGGGAAACCCCATCAGAGCTTTAGAGCCGCAGTCATCTGGAGATTACTGAGGCAGACACACCAAAGGAGACACCAGCTGGAAACGCTGCTCCGGGATTTATTCATGTTTTTGCAGTTGGACTTCATTTATCGTGCGCGTCTTCGCATTTTGATCTGAGTTTTACTCTGTCTTTGTTTTTATGACCGCTGCTCAGAAAGCTTTTGGCATCTCTCAGAAAGAAAAAGGGACTTTTCTGATGTTTCTCAGAAGGAACTTTTGAGGCAGAAAGCGACTCGACTCCCTCTGTTTTGGGGGTGTTTTTATTCCCATTTTGCGACAGAGGTGAAAGCTGCACGCTGCAGACCGGTTTAATCCCACCGCCGTCGGTTAATCCAGTTCATCCTAATTTTGGCACCATGCTGTCCACCGTGCGCCGGCACAGCCTCCGCCTGCAGACCGAGCTGCACCGCTGGAGCATCTGCGACCCGGGCAGCCACCTGCTCCCGGACGGCTTCCTGGCCCGGGTCCCCGCCTGCATCTCCCGATCCAAGTCCTGCACCAGCTCCGCCGGGGAGTCGGACGGGAGCCGCGGGAGCTGGTCGTCCTCGGACTCCGTTCTCTCCTCCGACTCCTCCGCGGAGCCCGAGAGCCCGTACCGGGTGGTGCTGCTCGGGGCCAGCGGGGTCGGAAAGACGGCCTTCACCAGCATCTTCGGCGGGGCGGCCGACAGCATGGAGAGCGACGACTGCGAGCTGTGTGGAGGTGAGAAAAAGATGACACCTGTCCTGAAAGTCATTGAGGTGCTGGTGGTTTAAACACAGCTTCCTCCTGATACAAACCACAAGGAACCAACGTGAAGTAAATAAATAAAACTATTATTCTAAAAGTATTTCAATAACATGCAGACAAAGAATATAAAAAGCCATAAAAAACAAAATATCCCTGTAAGCTCACATTGCAAAACATCATACATTAGACTTTGATGTCATATTTAATGTAATCATTTTTATAGAATGAAGTTTTTACTCATTTAAAGTTAT
>JAOXYL010000043.1:10907313-10917332 GCA_028564955.1 Terapon puta | reverse complement strand
TGTGTGTGTGTGTGTGTGTGTGTGTGTGTGTGTGTGCGTGTTCGCACTGAACAGGTTCAAGTTGGACGGTGACACTCATGGCTGGCTGGAGATCGATGCTGCCTCAGGACAGATCAAGACCAAAGAAAAACTGGACAGAGAAGTCGTGGAGACTGTCGATGTCACAATCACTGCCTTTGAGAAGGGTGAGATAACGGACCAATTTGTTAATGCTGGCAAGACTTCAAAGCAACCTGACAGCTTCTTGGCATTTCACGATGAAGCAACGTCGAATCACAGAACCTTTTGCCTCTCATGTTCCTCTGAAAAGGCAACCCGGAAAAATCATCGGAGCTGGCCGTGTCCGTGAGGCTGCTGGATGTGAACGACAATGTCCCCAAACCAGTGGAGAGTCAGGCCTTCATCTGTATAAAGAAACCTGAACCAGTCATCATCAAGGCCCAAGATAAGGACAGCGCCCCCTTCTCCCAGCCCTTCACCTTTGTCTTGGGTACCGGCAAGAAATCTCCTAACTGGGACCTGCAAAAGATCGACGGTACGCTAACACACTGTTCTTACTGATCAATATATTATACTATAGTTTTTAGACATTAACTTTTACTACATGTCACCTCACACTATATCTTTATTAATGCTATATTATAATTTATTGTGTTCATATGTTATATGGTTTTATTACATTATATTCTACATTATATCACAATTAAATCTGTATGTTAATACAGACGAACATTAAGTCCCATCAATGAGTCATATTAGTTTGGTCCACACTGTTGTTTCCTCCTTTCTTACAGACACAACAGCTAAGCTGACCCTGAAGAAAATGCCCACTGAAGATAAGACCTTTGTGCTCCCCATTAACATTAAAGACAATGCAGGCATGGGAGTCACACACTCGTTTGAGGGTGAGTTCATCTTGAATTCAACAAATATGGCCTGTCTAGCCAAAGCATGATACTTTATTCACTCGACCAGTAGACATCTATAGAGTTTATAGATTTATATCGTCAGTATAATAAAATCTGTGTTTTAGGATTGTATTTTCATTTCATATGAACTTTTTAGCACGGAAAACAGCGGCACAATAAGACCATCAGACAGTAAAACTAACAAGTTATAAGTGATTGTATACAGAGACAGGTTTGGTCATTGTTCATAGTTAACATGTTGATAATGTTTCTTAACTGCACATTAGAACTTTCATTCTTCGATAAAATGTTTATGTACGTGTGTTGCTCTTTTGTTTCAGTGAGAGTATGTAACTGTACAGAGCTGGGCTACTGCTACATTGCACCAGATGAACGCGCCTTCAGTTATGGGATGGGACCCACCATTGGTATCCTGGCTGGCACTCTGGGATTCTGCAGTAAGTCTGACAAAAATCTCCGCAACTTTTATCAATCCTAATATGTAGTCAAATGTTGGTGTGTCATTTTGTGCATGTGATGATGACTCCATTTTGTTCTTTGCTGTAACTGACCTAATTTTTTTTTTGTTTGATTGTTTTTTTTTATCTTGTTGCAGTTATCGTCTTCATCATAGTGATCAAACGCATTGATAAAGGGAAGAAGAAAGAAGGCGAAGAGAAGAACGCTTTGAATGAAACACTATAGACATAGACACAGATACATTTGTACTTCTATACTTGTGAGGACCTTAGTGCCTTTCACCACCTGCCCCGGAGTTATAACCCATTTTTTATGTTGACTGCGCCTTTCTTAACGTAACTAGTAAGATTTAGTAATGGACAAATAAACCGACATCAGCAAAGCAAAGACCAGACTTTGCAACAGTGTTTTTCTCTCTCAAGGTCTAACAGCTGAATTCCTTCTCACAAAGACAGGCGCAGACATTTACTGAAGCTTATTTTATTTTATTTACGAGAGAGAGCTAAGCTTGATTAATGAGTGCAGTACACGCATAATTAAACTGTCAGGTGGCCCCTTGCTAATCATGCATTTACAAAGCTTGTTAGTGTAATTTATTAAAATTTCACGCCCAGACTCAGATTGTTTCATTAACGGTTTCATCAACCCACATAATTCAATTTGGGGTTTTTGGTTTATTTGGGGATTTTTTTTGGGCCCAGAGCTTGTTTTTGCTGATGTTGTTTGCTTGAATGTAACAGCTGGAAATATCTTTATTATTAAGAAACACCTTTAAACCCCAAATGTCACTGCAGTCATGGCTGTCTGTATTACGAATAACAATGTTTTGTAATGATTGGAGCTCTGTTTCCCAATAAACAGAGGAACTGGGAACTCTTTTCTCTTTTTTCACATTGTCATTGTTTATGTGTCTGTGTGTGTACGTGTGTGTGGGTGCATAAACACATTAGGTCAGACTGGTAACATACAGACACACAGCTTTCTCTCTCTCTTTTCCTGCATTTCAGATATCTGAATAATATATACTCTGCACTTTTTTTGCCTTTTTCTCTCCTCCTCCCTGCCGGTCTGTCATAGAGCAGTCGGGGCCCCGGGTCTGCTGCTGCTGCTGAGGAGAGTGATGCTCTGAGTCATCTCTTAGTGGGAGACAGGCCGCAGATTGTTAGCGGGGCTGAATGGAGGCTGGCATGATTGTGGGCTTTTATGCAGCACAAAAGGGGCTGCGACAGCCTCAGACGCACACGTGTGAGTTGAATGCGGGTGCCACATGTGCTGCCATGGTCATGTATCTTCCCAGGACATGTGCGGCGGTTGTGAGCAACTGTGTGCGTCTGGGGTGAGTCATCGAAACAGCTGGCTGCAGCCTCCCAAACGGCAGAGTGGACTGAGCTACGGCCTCATAACGACAAACTCAACGTGGAGCCTCTCCAGTGTTTATGTCTGCACTCTCTCCTCGCCTGTCTCCCGGCAACACTTTCCACAACAACAACACACACGCAAAGAGTGAGTGGAGAGCTGGTGGGAGAAGTTGAAAGGTTGAGGGACAGAAGAGAAGAGGTGGAGGGAAGACAGGGGGAGTAAACTCTGAAATGGATGACTGACCACCTTTGGATATCAAACCTCACCATCACCACACACACACACACACACACACACACACACACACACACACACACACACAGTGCTGGGGGAACCCTTTTATCCTAATATAGAAATATTAAGAGAACATGTTGAGCGCAATCAGTAATAATACATTTGTAATTTTATATCAACTTGCACATTTAAAGTTGAAAATGTAATACATTATATGAAGGTCAGGAACCCCTTAGACTGCTGGGATGCACTTTTTTCTTACTTGAACCATTTTTTTTATTATTATGCTTTTCATCATACAAAGAGAGCAACAATAATTTAAACAAAAGAAAGAGGCCACCAGAACAAAACATGTCAGATTTTCCACTTAGGGGCCATGTTTGTTTGTGTGTGACATCACATACTAAAATAGATTACTGCACATGTATATAAACGCATTAATGTGTGTAAGTGTGTAATGAAAGATAAAATATACACTGGCACCTATGTACATGCCAGTCCCATCACTGTCAAAATAAAAATAAATAAATAAACAATACTGATATTCTATTACCTAAAAGCATCAGCTCCACTGTTTTCTCAGGTATTAGATTTCTTGTAATTTGTATGTCACTTTTTCTTGACATATTTGTAACTCCAAGTTCAGTGGAAGTTTACTTACTATTATTATATTAAAATGTTATGAAATGAGCTTTTGTAAAATGTCATAATTTTTTCATCCTCAGGACCGAAATGATCTCTCTTTGTGTCACACTTTAAAACAGCTTTTTTATTCTGTGGGGAAAAACAAATGTAGTCCATGTTCTCAAATCTCAAAGTTGTGGCCTCTAGTGGTGGAAATCATTGACTGAGCTGTTGAGCTCTCCTGTTTTGTAATACTATTTATGTTGGATGATATTTATTACACATCCAGAGCCTTAATCCCACGGAAAGTACGAGCATGTAAATAAATTCTGTACTCAAATGTCACTCAGTCTGATTTTACGAACTCGTCCTGGAAAAACATCTGGGTCTGAGCGGAAACGAGAGCTGTGAGTGACCAAAATGTTACGTGGGGAAGTTTATTTCCAGTAAACTGAATGAACGTCACCTCTAAAACAAAAATGTTGTTGACAAAAAGTAAAGCCTTCTTCGTCTCTCTGACTTTTTGTGATGTAACTGAAGTAAAAAAAAAAAAAAGGATCAATAGTCCCCTTTATTGGAAAGAAAAAAAGAGCTGCTTCATTCAGGCTAATATGTCCCAAGAACATGTTGAGGTTCATAATACATAAAATATCTTTTACAAATAAAGACAGGGTTTGATGAGCCACACAGATTTTCCTCTGCTTAATCACAGAAAGTGTTATTCTGTGGAACCACATGAGGGTATTTTTGATCAGTTACATAAAAATGATTGCAAGGTTATTATGTGCTGCAGAATGAGTCACTCTCATTTACGCACATTTAAAAGTGGTCTACAATGTTCTTGAAACATGGGAAAATGTTACTGTAGTAGTTTAAATGTTGTAGCTGTGGCAACTGTAAGTACTTTATGTTTTCAAAATGACTTAAAAGTCCACTCCACTTCATTACCTGTTTTTTAAATGATGAAAATATTGTTCAAGAGAAGTTAAAACTTGATGGAAAACTAGACATAGTAGTAATAATACTCACTATTAAGTAACTTGACTAAAAATAGTTTAAGATCCTAATTAAGAGGTTTTAATCGTCATAAGATATATTGTTAACATGTATAAGATGTCTATAGCACTCTGTAATGTATTTGCATGTAGGTATAAGGGCACATTTTACAGTGTTTTACTGTAAAATACTTATGGACTATTATCATTTCTCCTATAAAGACATACAGGAACACAACATGACAGTTTGTAGTTGATGTATGTGCCAAAGTTAAAACTTCTTTATGAAACACTTCATTTGTCTGATACTGCAGCATCACCTAGTGGCGTTCACTGGCATGACAACAACTGTATTAGTGATATAGAAATCCCTCAAATCATTAACTTTGTGTTGGTAAAAGTACTATTATCATGCTTGTAAAATATTTTATTACAAGTAAAAGTCCCAAAATCAGCAAATCAGCTAAATTAAACTATCAGAAGTATTGAGTGCAAAAAAGTGCCCCTGTGAGTTTTATACTGTCATTATCAGAATCAGAAATTATGAAATTATTGTTATTATCATTATACAATTATCTGTTATAGATGGTTATGGTAGAGCTCATATTTAGATATTTTACTTAGGGATATGACTATTGATTATATTATGCTGTTTGTTTCCTTGATCAATCCATCTAGTTTTGTTTGTAAAAATTCTGAAACTAGAGTTGTCACATTTCCTCAGAACCAGGACTCTTAGTTTATTTCAACTAAAGACAAAGGCTCACATTAGAAATGTTAAAACCATTTACTTTAACGCTTAATCAGCTAGTCACCTAATTGATTAACTGATTAAAAATACGCTCACATTTTGTGTACTACTTTTACAATGAATCATATTTTTAAAACTCTTGATTCACTTTTTAAATAAAATCTTTATATAAAAAGTATTTGTAAAAGTTGTGGGATAACTGTAGTATAGTGGAGTGTAAAGCACTATAAATAGACGCGTCAATGCTTCCGTGCAGGACTTGATCATGTACTTTCCACCACTGGTCACTGCCATGTGTGCTGCTGAACCAGCCTGTTGAAACCTGAGCCTCACTGACCTTCCAGGTGGTTTGTAGGTTACTGGGACGTCCTGCCGCATTCAGGGGCGTGGCAGAGAGTTCATATCCAGCTTGTCAACCAAAACACACAATAACAGAAGGAAGTTGTGTGTATTCAGCATTTTATTAAACCATTCTATGTACAAAACTTAGCCCACATAAGTTACAATTTATACATATGACTGTTGATAAAGATGTGTAACATATTTCCAAAGCTGAATAAATAACCTGTAATATTCAAACAGCTTCTTTCAAATTTACATTCTGCTCACTCAACACACTTGAACACACAGCCACAACGCTGTAATTAGTGTTTAACTGGAGAGTGTTTGGAGAGTGGTGTTTCTACTTTCACCAAAATTAAAAAAAATTGTTACTCGGCAAAAACAAAACATAAGGCTTTTGAACACCTGTCCCTTTTAACCCCACAAAGCTCAGAAAAGAACTACAAACCTTTGTTTTACTCCAACTACTTCACAGCTGTAACCGGGGTCATGTCTGTGATGGAGTTCAGTCAATGTGTTTGCTCAGAGGAGTACTTCTAAAGAAATATGACAATAATAAAGTGAAATTAAGTAAAGTGTTGCAGAAAAGCCAGGTACACGAGTCTACCTGTAGTTCTACACAGCATAGGTCTTCCAAGAATTAATGGCTTGTTAGACTGCACAGTGTAAATATTTGCACGATTTTGTGTTCTCCAGCATATTAGATTTGAAATGGAAACAAACATTGACTCAATATTTTTTCTTTCTGATCCTTGAAAAAATAAGAAATGCAGATTATTCAAATTGTTTAACGGGGGGGGGGGGGGGGGGGGGGGTGGTTAAAGTATCCCATATTTGAAACGTCACAGATAATAGATGAAAGATCATTATCATTTTCCCCTCTCCCCCCTGTCTTGTGACTCCTGAGATAAATGTGACTCACACAGGATGGGAACCATCCATGGATGTAAACGCCTTGAAGCTTAAGCTTAAACCTGACAGCCACTGCTGGAGCAAACGTCATCGTGCAAATACTCACAGACAATTGTGTAAATGCAGGATAAAATGTCTGTCTGGACAGTATCAAGAATTTCTCATATAGTGACATGCCAAGAGAAAAAGGTGCGACGGTAACATAACCCTTACACAGGCGGAAACCTGGGGTGCAAATAAAACCAGACGCCAGAGAGAGAGCGTCCAGTCAGAGTCCAGTCAAGTGCTGCGTCAATAACTTTTACTCATAAGGTCCCAACCTTCACGCTCTTTGGAATTTCTTTCATTTCAACCCCACTCGGGAGGAGGTTGAATCTTTTGGCACAAAGATCAATTTGTAACAGCATCAGCCACGCAGAGAAGTGTGTATGAAACAGTCAACGGAGGATATTGGCAGCATAAATAAAGTTGTGTTTTATAAGAGACTTCGATTCATTTTTCTTTAACGGAGATTTTCTCTCTTCATATGGAAACAGATCTTTTTGAGGACTGCATACAAACATACAAAGTCTTAATATAAATAGAGTTAAAACAAGTCATTCTGACTGCTGGACAGATATCTTCTTAATATGGCCTGTTTGCCCACAGAGTGTGCTTGTATGTAGAAATACAGTACTCAGTTATACAAGTGTGAGTGTGTGTGTGTGTGTGCGCACTCCTCAGTGTAACACCAGCGAATGGCTTTTGTATAGCTCAGGACTGCCCCTCCTGTCTCTGTGATCCAATCACGTGAGGGTTGAACTGAGAGATGATAATGGTGATGTCGTCACGGTACATGCGAGCCAGCTCCTCGGGCAGCGACAGCATTTTTGACAGCCTCTCATGGTCCACCGTGCCGAACTCGTTGTTTCCCACCGCGTGTCGCATCAGGTGGGTCGCCGAGTTCTGATCCTCGAAAGCTGAGGATACACGAGCCTTTCTCTCTTCCAGCAGCCCCTGCATCTGTCCCAGAGTGACCCTGTAGCCTCCCACTTTGAGGGGCTGGCGCTGGTGCACTCCTGTTAAATACTCCCCAACAATACGGATCACTTCTTGTCTGTGGAGTGTCTCCCAGAGGCCGTCAGAGCCAATCACCTGCAGGAAATCAGAAAAGCAAAATTACTCACTGAAAAGTGAGATCTGTAAATGGAAACAGATGTAAAAAAAAATCTTTTGTCGCAAGTGCAACCTTTGTCTGCAAAGATCTTTTTTTTCCTCGTTTTAAACCAACCAGAGAAACCAGTTAGCCATTAAATGTGAAATCATGAGCCTCGATAGATCATGTAGAAGAAAGACTGCTCTGTTTTTTTTGTTATTTGTTTTAAAAAGACAACACCCACTGCTTTTTTACATTAAAAAGATCCCAGATCTTTTTCTGATAAAACAATCTTTGATAAGCGTACAAACGGCAATGGTACAAACACCAGCACATCTAACATGGCACATTTAGCTTAATGTTTAATTTTGAGTTGAATTTTGTAATTTGGCCAGAATCAAATTGTTGTGCCTGATGAAATTTTCTGGTGTTTGATAGACCTAGACTTAGACTTAGACTAGACTTTATTGATCCCTTTGAGCCAGATACATTAAATGACTACTATTATGCTAGCGTCTGTCATCCACACAGAGCTTTATGAGCTTGATTAAGAGTGGGGACGGCATCAAAACAGTCACTTTTCTTCTCTCACCATGAAGCGATCCTGCGGCCGCAGTTTGTGGTACGTGATCTCTGGCTCAGCGGTTAGGTAGGGGGGCGTGTGGTAGCTTGGAGGGATGAACTTGGTGTGCTCATTTTCATGGAGCTGATCGGGTCCGGACTCTAGCACACGCTTCTGTAGTTCAATACTCCACTTGAACTTGACATCCCCAAATGCGCGGAACGGCATGAGCAGGCCGAGCAGCCGGTCCTGATGAAAAAGACAACAGACAGGCAGAAAGAGGGTTTTACAAACGCTGCAACAACAACCACACTGAACAAGTTGGGCAGGGTAGTACCTGTCGTATAACCGTCTTCCGCTCTGATGGGGGGTGTTCACCCCGTATCCGTGCCACCTCCTCCTCATTCTGGGCATTGTGGTCATTCGAGAGTGTGTGAGCGCTGAATGAACCGTCCTCCTCCTGCACACCCAGCACTGCTCGAGCATCTCCTGCATTGGCTATATACCTTAAGTAAGAGACAGCAGAAGAAGTAAGGAAATAGCTGACTGATTCAAATTAGTGCCTTTAATTTTTAAGATTCAGGTATGTTAAACTTTGATACATAGACAGGAATGTGTGTGCATGGATTTATTCTCCGTACAAGTCAGATCCATCGATGTGAGCTACACAGGCGGTCGCTCCAGAGAAGGCCACTCTCAGCACCCAGTAGTGCAAGAAAGCATTCGGGTCTCCAACCTGCATGGCCAAATAACACACTGAGCCTTCAGACGGGACATGGTTTAAATTACTTGCAGAGGCAATGACACCTGAGCTTAATCCATAAAAGTTTAAATTTGGATGCTCACATTTTTTTGCACTGCTGTCATGGGGCAAAAGTGATTTCATATGTATCTTTATGCATGAAACAGATTCGAATCCTGCATTCAATTTCATGACTTGCGCTTTGATTCAGACTTAGATATCAATGACTGCGAGTCAGTTACTTCACTTCTGAGTTCACGAGTTATCTTGAATTTGTGACTGATCATCTAGGTTGTTTGACAACTTCTTTTCCGCACATGTCGATGAGGTAAAGCCATTATATCTTATGTAACGTGTGTTATGTATCATGTCATACTGCAGTGCAATGTCTTGGGCAATAAATGTTGTAAAGTGGCTGGTTAACCATTGTAAACTTAATTTACATAGGTTTTACATTAACTGGAGTCCAAATGTAAATTAAGTGAACTGTAATTCAAGGAAAATGCTATGACAGCTTTAAGTTTCTTATTTCAGCTGTATAAAATTAACTAGCTGTCTCGCAAACTGAGTCAAAGATACTCAGACCTTGACTTTGGAGTTGACTTTGATGGGTTGACAACTCATCCACAGCGGTGTTGTCCAAGGGTCTATTTCACTGTGAAAATCTGCTGAGTGAAACCCAGAATGAACCCCCAAATCTGACTGATGTAGAAAGGCCTGTTATGGTATCTACTCGGCAAGGTTTAAGAGTTTTTGGGTCTTAGCGAGAACTAGCGAGATTCACATTAACACTACATTCTACTAGAACTAGCAGCACTGATTCACATTGAGACAGGAGACGATTTCTACCTGAGCCTCCAGTGAAATGTCATTGTCCAGCCTCTTGAAAGCATTCAGCAATGCTTCACGGGTGTCTGGAACTTCGCCTGGGCTAAAAACAGAGAGACAGAGAGCAATATGTGTGAAGGAGATAGA
>JAOXYL010000043.1:10844477-10894322 GCA_028564955.1 Terapon puta | reverse complement strand
CAGCACACTTAGGAGAGATAAGAGACACATCCTTGTATATAAAAATAAAAATGGGAATAACATAAGCATAATATAAGTAAGAGATACCGAATTTCCACCAGAGAATTCATTTATATATAGAGAGAGAAGGTGGCGCTTAACAATTCAAGGTCACTAAACACACGTCACTAAAACCAGAGTGATCAGGAAAGTCCCCTGAACCATCTGCCTTTCAGAAGGAAACTCGAAACTTTTTTTTTTTGCAGCTCCGCTTCCTTTACTCTAGTCCAACTTATTTGCATTAAACACTGGTCATCTATAGAACTGTTTAAATTGGACTTTGAGTCCACTGGATGACACACTTAAAGAAGAATTTAAGGACGAAAACTATCCTGGACTCATCCTTGTTTATAGATTTTCTGGGCGATACCTGAAGAAGAGGAGTGATTTCATGAAGAAATTCTGATCTGAATTTCTTTTCACTCCTGCCTGAGCTGAACAGGTCAGTTTTTGGAGTAGGTGAGAAACTCTTCCCTTCTTTCTCTACATCTTTAGTCTGTACTCATTTTACTCTGTGTTTTATTTTCTCGAGTGATCAGTAATTTACTGCTTGAGAAAGGAGAGAGGATCTCTAGTATTGTACAGCGCAGTGCGCTTGAGACCTCGGCTTAGCGGCACACACTTTCGTTGCAAAATATATAACAGTATCATTTATTTCAAAATGAAAAATGTACATACACTTGTCCTCTGTTATATGGGATCAGCAACAGGAAAATATGCTTTGGTTAAAGTTTTAAAATACTGTGTAAGAAATTCTTAAAAGGTAAAATCACTACAAGATACAATCCACATTCAATTTGGCTTTAATGTTAATTTGGACAAGTTTCTCTTTAAACTCAAAGGCTGTAATGAGATACAACAATGTAACAAATTGAGTCAATTAGTCGAGAAGTGGGCAGTCTAAGATTAATCCCCAACTATTTGATGATCAATATGACTAAATTCCATCTTACCCTCTTCCCAATTGCTATTTGCTGATTCAAATAAAAGTGATTTAAATTGGCTGCTTTGCTTTGACTTATGTGACAATAAAGTGAAAATCTTTTGAGTTTTGGACAGCTGGCTGTACAGAAGAAGCTATTTAATGACATCAGTTTTTCCTTTTTTCCTGACGTTTCGCATATCAAATGATAATGAAAAGAAGAGTTTGGGTTGGTGGAAAATACTTTAATGCTTAGTTGGACTAGTCTATACATGGTTTTGCATATTGGCATTCAAAAGTAATATGCATTACTATTACCATAATAACATAATTGATTTGGGCCACACTACCCAGACCTCCTGTTGTCCATGGTTGCAGGTTTGGACTTCACTCCATATCAAGCAATAGAAACCCTCTGAATTCGGATTTAAAGTGGGTTTTCTCTTTTAAGGTCGCGTTAGCGTATTTGCACCGAGCTGGCTGGCTGTTTCCCGGCTCTATGTGGTTTCTTTACGGGTCACCAGCACACAGTTAGAGGGTTAGACTGTAACTTCAGGCTTTTTGATCGCATGGCAGAACCTGTAAATCAGTCACCGCGCCGCTGCTGTCTTGTTAAACCGACCTGTGGAGCTCCGCCGCTGGTTCGCGCCGCAACTCGCACACGACAGACTGGAGATATCGAAGTATTCCTCCACTCCGCAGTCTGACGGAGCCTTAAATGGGATGATGAACTGCTGGCAATTAAACAAATCCGAGTAAATTAAAAGAAATATCGTCAGAGGCACTTTGTATCTGTTAACAGCAAACGTTGGCGTCCCCGTCGCCATGGTAAACAACGGTCTGCCTTTTTACCCACAAGCCTGTTCGTCCTGCGTGATGACGTTGTGGCCAAGTTTATGTGTGCGTCACGAGAAAGAGCCAGCAGACAATAAATAAATATATAAATAATCTTCCATTTCAGCCAATTTTATTATAATTTAATCGTAAATAACCAACTTACACTTTGAGTGAAAATAGGTTAATGTCTAATTGGGAATAATCAGATTTATTTATTAGAGATGTACTGCACACTTAAAAGTGCTTTTTGAGCTGAAAGCCAAATTCTGTGACTCTACGGAGATGAAACACTACTGAGCTCATTCTTTGTGTCCTGGCTTGTCCTCTCTTTCCATTTAATCCTTCACCGTGGGATTGATGCTTGTATCACTTTTTTTCTTCTTTTTTACATTTATCCCTTGGGCTGGTACCCCTCTATCTAAACTGTGTGCGCCAGTACAGAATGTCCCAAGCAATACAAAATAACCCAACCAAAGGTGCGGTCACCTTTGCAGACAGATTTTGGAACCATTTTTAAGGGCCTGCCAGAGGATCTCAAGCAGCAATCAGACTCATAGGGAGATAGCAGATCACAGATATAGGTAGAAGCCGGAGCATGTGAGGCTTTAAAAACAAGCAGTAAAATCTTAAAAGCAATTCTAAAACTCACAGGTAACCAGCTGAGGACAGCAAGGACTCATGTGGTTGCTTTTCTTTTAAATACTCATGTAGATTTTGGACTGACACGCTAAAGTGCTCTCCACCTTCTCTGAAACACCACATAAGGGAATATCTTTTGGAAGCATGCTGTTCATCCCTCCAGTAGAATTTAGAGACTTGGAGAATCCATGCCATGTAACACTGAAACTGCTAAGTGGTCGCCCAACACCTTACTAAGACACTTATTTTCCCTTTAATTTGTCACCCATTTGGTATAGTGTGATAAATGCTGGATAAAATACATCACTTTTTCTTTGAAAGCACGTGCACAAGCTGTAAGTGTATTCACATATAATTATGAAACAATGCTGATAATCTTGATAACACAGAATATATCATCTCTGTTGAGTAAATAACCTTGGAAGAGGAAGATTTTCGATATTGACTGACTGTGAAAAGATCTGTAATAAAACAGATGCTCATTTTCTTCCGGCTTGATTAAGATTCATTTGAAGGTTGTTTTTTTTTCCACTGAAGACGTGTGTCATGCGGAAATTTTGGCAGGAAATGTAACCCTCAGCCTCACAGCTGCGTCTTATCTACTTCCCTTTCATAAAGTACCGTAATATATTTGCATAGCCCTCAAGGAACAGAGAACCACACAAGTACTAAGATTGAGTAAGTAATATTTCATTATATAAATATGTCAGTGAAATAAGTGAAAGGAACATATCTGGATTTAGATATGTTTATTAGCCAGTTGGGCATTTTATATCACTGTGTGTTTGTGTGTGTGTGTGTGTGTATGTGACTCATTGACTGCTATTTTAGCCCTTTTTGGGTTTAAGACTCATGGATCCAATACAATCCAAAAAGTCCCTTCTTTTATTGTAAAACATTTAGATCCCATTACTCTTTTTTCTGATGAAAGATATGAATTTTTTTTAAAAAGATTATTTTTAGTCTGATCTGAAGGTTGCATTTTTGTGGACGTTTTAACTGGAGCTGGAAATATCGATATGTGCGATAGAGCATTTTTTTTATTCAAATAGCATCAAACGTATGAAAAAAAATATCGCTGCTGTCACACATATGTGACAAGAGGCTGTGTGTGCGGGCTGTTAGCGCAGTTCTGGACGTTACTGACATTAGACACAGCTCAACTTATTTTTATTGTTGGCTACAAAAAAAAAAAAAAAAAAAAAAAAAATCAAACAGGACGTACTTCCTGTGTTGTCATGATTGTAACTAACACTCCAGGGCACTGGGGGGAGATGCTGCGTCATGCACACAGTTCACAGCCAATCAACATACAGCATTTAACAGGAGGGAAAAGGCGCGCGCCGAAGTCGAGCGGATAGAGGAAGTGATTTAACTCAGCGTGCAGTCGCTGCAGGCTTAATTTCAGCAACGACGACACATTCAAGCAAACAAAGTTGAAAATTTATCCTTTGCGCCTATTTGTGTCTGTAAGTATTTGTGCATATTTTATGAAGACAGAAATCACGTTTTTCTACATACTCCTCTTTTTTGTGACCCACGTGTTTTTCATGTTTTGCTGTGTTAACATGTTGGCTTCCTTTTACAGACTCCATCGGGCCTGGCATGAAACATGACCATAATCCTGCGATTGCAAGGCCTTGATGAGCAGGCAGGCACTGAAGACATCCGGACTTTCTTTGAAAGCCTCCACATACCTGATGGTGGAGTGTACATTGTGGGAGGACGTCTTGGAGAGGCTTTCATTGCATTCACCGCTGAGAAAGACGCTCAGCTCGCGATGCGGCAGTCTGGGAGTTTCCTCAAGGGATCTAAGGTGACTCTGCACATAAGCAGCATGTCTGAGCTGGAGCACAAGTTAAAGTTTTTGTTAAAGAGAAAGAAGGCCTCCAAAAACAAGCTCACCGTGGAGATGCCCGAGCCTCATTTGGATGCAAATGTGCAGCCTTTGAATGCCTTACCTCAGAATGCCAATACTGCAGATTTATCACCCCCTACAGCATGGACACTTGATTCCAATGATACTGCAAATCTGCCACAGCCTCTTTGTGCCAACCCTTCAAATGTACAGTCACTTGATTCCAATACTGCCTTTATTCTTGGGATTTATACTGTCCTTCAAGGTCTCCAGTCATCTCATCAAATCAAAAAAAGTGTGGAAGATCCAAGACTTCATTTGCCCAAGGCTGACAGCAACGTGGCATCTGATGAGGAAAGGACACCAGAGCTAACTCTGACCTCTAAGCCAGGATACGTCAGGCTCTTTGGTCTGCCGCCCACCACCACAAAAGACACCATCTGCCATTTTTTCAGAGGGTTGACGGTACAGGAAGCTATAGTTAATGTTAAGCTCGGACTTGGCCATTGCTGCCTCGTGAAGTTTGCGAATGCACAGGATGTGTGCGATGCCCTTCTCTTCAACAAACACATGCTGGGCCCTTTCAGCGTGGAGGTACGTGGAGCAACTGAGAAGATGTGGGCTGCTGCACTGCAAGAATGCGAACGTGCTTTGGATGGCGGAGAGAGTGTGACATCCAAGCAAAGCCCCCTTAGGGACACTGCAAACCACAATCAAAAATCTACGCCTGCGCTGTCAATGAAGAGGCCATGTGTCGAGCTGCCGCCGCGTAAGTCACCAAAAAAGCCCAGACCCAACAGTGACTCAACACCTGCGTTATCAGCAGCTGTGGAACACACTGTTATGGTCCAAAATATTCCCAAAGTGATGACCAAGACTGAAATAAAGGAACTGTTTGGATGTCCAAACATTCCCCACAAAAATGTCCTACATCTTCTTGACAAAGAAGGCAACAGAACAGACACTGCTTTCCTCGTTTTTACCCGCACAGAGGATTATGACTATGCAATAAATCTCAACGGCTGCCACGTGGGCTCTGATGCCATCGAGGTGTCACCAATCACTAAGATGATGATGAGGGAGATGATGGCCAAAACCCGTCCCAGGGGTCTTGCGCATCATCTGATGACAAACACAAGGAAAAAAACAAAGCTGAAAAGAGATCCCGCTGAGGCACCAGAGGAAGCACCAGGCCTGAACCCAGACCTGGCAACCCAGCCGTGCCTGTTTGTTAGAAACCTGCCTGCAGATGTACAGAAAAATCAGATAAAAATGTTTTTCAAACAATACAAACTTAAGGAGGATAATATCATCTTACTACTTGACAGTGAGGGCAAGGCTACTGGTGAGGCCGTGGTTCAGTTTAAATCCCAGAAGCTTGCTGCATTGGCTCAAAGGCTCCATGGTCAGCACTTCCTTGGGGCAAAAGTGCTCCTTACTCGCATAAATGTGAAGCAAAAGGAGGACATCTTGGCAAGAAGTATTTGAGGAAGGCTAAAGACAGATGAAGTTTTCCCAACAAGTTATTCCAGCTGTAATTCTGCTTACACCTTCTCAGTTATTAAATGTTTGCATCAAGCTCAATAATCAATGTTAAGCATGTACATGCCCTCTGTAAACGTTCTATACATTTTTATAAATAAATTGTTTTTATATGTTTTTGTGGCCGAGTTAACTCAACCGAACTTGTCAGTGATGCTGCTGTATTCGACTTCATTGCTGCAATGTTGGAACCTCTTTCAAGATACATGCTATACTGCAGCGGAACCGTACCTAAGTAAGGATTTAACTCCAACTACACAGCAAGGAGAAATGTGTTTTTATTATGGAATGTTTCAGATTATTGCATCCCCTGAAATTTGCTCCTGCAGGATGAGACTTGTACAACATCTTATATCCATCCAGGACTACATTCAGAACCCACTGGAACAACTGTCATTGTCCATATAGGGCAGAAACATGAGAATCTGCTTTTGAATAGTTTTACATTTCAAAAAGTGCACATACACATGTCATTTTCTCAATTACCTTTAATAGAAGTGGACCATGGGAAATTGGTGGTCTTACACATCAGTTTAAACTGTTGAAAACATGCACGTCATTTTGTGTAAAACTTTCCAAGTTATAAATCTTCTAAAGAAGTCAAAAGCATAAAAAAAAGACTACTACTAGGTAGCAACAGAAAAAAACTATACCTAAAAGTATTTGAAATGTACACGTAATCAAAGTTTTCAACTCCTGGACAGTTAGGACTGACGTGCACAGAAAAT
Source organism: Terapon puta (assembly GCA_028564955.1). Taxonomy (NCBI): domain Eukaryota; kingdom Metazoa; phylum Chordata; class Actinopteri; order Centrarchiformes; family Terapontidae; genus Terapon; species Terapon puta. The sequence goes on along the minus strand of JAOXYL010000043.1, from coordinate 10,887,757 downwards.
AGAGGGATCAGAAGACTGAGGTGTCACTTGTGACTGTCATTTGTAATACCTAGGTGGACCATCAGGGTACCTGGATGAACCTGAAGAGAGACCATGTACGCAATTAACACAAGAAAAATGGCAGCACAAAGAAAGATGCTTCACTAATATTTCGACTTTGATGTTACTTTACATGTAGGTAAAAATATTTTTTTGGCATCTTCCTACCTAAACAAATTTCTATTTTGAATTATGTATGCATAAACATGGCGCTTGCATACCTGAGGGACTACCTGAGTATCGGTCGCTACTGCTTGGCAGTCGGGAGGGCGTGGAGGAGAAGTTTGTGGAGCTCATTCCTAAGCTGTTAAGACTGGAACCCTGAAGAGGAAACACACACACTTACACTTAGTAGGCTTGATCAGATTTAATGATTTATGCACCTTTTAAAAGCAAAACAAAGGAATTATTGGGTTTTTTTAAAAGTAAAAACAAGCTCCATACTGAAGATACGCTCCTCAGTCTGTACTCCATCAGCACATCTGTCAGTTTCTGTGTCACCTTCAGCACAAGCTGTGCGTCATTCTCGTTCTCTATCCGGAAAGTATCCTGAAATCACATTTTTAAAAGTTACATCACCACTTTTACCAAGTTAAGGAGGAATATATTACTAGAGATTAGATACGTACCAGGTAAGAGAGTAGTGTATTGGGAAGGTTGCCACCTTCTGGGGCTGCTCCCATTAAGCCTGGCCTGTCCAGTGGTTTGTCCATTGGTCGGTCCATTAAACTGTTACCCATTGGGTTGCCTCTGTAATTATCAGGATACATTCTGCCTTGGTTACCCTCCAGTAGTCCACTTCTACCATAGTTATCTCTTCCACCAGCTGGTCCAAACCCATCTCCAGATGGGCGGAGACCCATACTATCTGGGAAAGGTCTTCGATCCATACCAGTGTCAAGGAAATCTTGCCTGCCGGAGTACCCTCCAAAGCCAGGATCCCCATACTCTCCAACTGGATAGTCAGACATAGGACCACCCTGAGGAGGAAACTCCCCTGGAAACATTTGGTCAGAGAACCGTGGCCCTGTGAGAGAGACATGTAAACTGTATTTAATACATATACAGTAATTCAATAGAACAAAGACCTACACTATCATACAGGTCATGCTTCAATAATTAAAATGACTCACCAAATGGTGGTCCCTTTAGTCCCATCCCTGGTGGTGGTGGAGGCATAACTTTAGGTGCAGCAGAACCTGTGAGAGAGAAAAGGTCATGACAGACATTCACTCAGCACAACCAACAGGAAACGTTTTCCTTCTAAACTGATTCATAGTAGAATAACTTACGGAGTCCTTTGAAAGCAGGTACTTCACAGGGCTCCTTCAGAATCACCTAAGAGCCACAACAGAAAGAGTAAAATCGGTCAAATCTATAATCTTGGTGAATGAAGGAAACTGTTGCTCAAATATAAATACATTCTAGGAATTTAATGCAAGGTTTTTGCATTAGTTTGCCATTTCTAATGGTCTTTATAGAAGAGACAATCTAGCTAATGACACTATGGTCTCACCCAGGGGTCTAAAAACAGTGTTACAAAGAAATGGGCTGGATACCTTGAGTTGTCCCCTCCCCTCTGTCTTCTCCACCTCAGCTGCAACTTCTTTAATGGTCTTCCTTACAGCAGGGTCCCTGATGGCCTCTTCCTCCTCACACGTGACCTTATCTGGGTGGACTTTTTTCTGTGTTTAAGGCAAATAAATATACAAATGTAAAAGATAACTTTGCAGGACGATTACTATAAGGCAAATCAAGAAACAAACAATGCTCACCAAGTATCTGAAACTATGCTTCCAGCCTTTCACGTGGGCAAGCATATCATGTTGCAAGCGGGAGACAGCACAAAGTTTGCACTGGTAGTGTGGTGGGACAGATTTACTCGGGCTGCGGTACTCCCACACATATTGAAGACCTGTGGACATGTGATGATCATTGATTATGCATTTCAATACAGAACAGAGGGAGATCAAATAGATGTAGGTGAGGGGAAACAGCCCTTCTGCTTACCAATCATACAGTCTGTGACCCCCTTCAACTGTTTGCTGAGAGAGGGTATCGTCTGGATAGATGTCCCTTTGGTGAACACTGGGGAAACCCAAAAATGGTAAATCCAAAGCAAAAGCTTTAAAAGGTCCACAAATGATAAACAACAGAGACAACAAGATTCGTGTCCAACTAACTTAATTTAGCAAGCCACGTTGTTAAAAATGTCTGGGGAGAAACCTGTGATCATATGAATTACAGTAAAGAAGTTATTATGGAAGTGTGTTGTGTTCTTACACAATGGATTTGAATCTGTCTATATAATCTGAAATTCCATTAGAAACCCAAATTCCTTCTGTGCTCTTGAAACATGGGGGAAGAACAAGAAAAGCAGTTCTCTGTTGACCCTCCATTTATATTTGAACTGGGCAGCAGGACACCAGTTCCTTACTGCATTGCTCCTTGATGTGCCCAACCACAGAAGCTCCACTCCTGTGTTGCACGACCAGCAGTGAACGTACAGTATAAACCCTGCATTATTTAAAATACTCTGGTAAGCAGGTATGGTTTGGTCTGATTTAGAAACACTGTAATACAACATCTGATCAATCCAGCCAGTGTAACACAGACAACTGAAGAAAAAACAAACACCGCATTCAGCAGTGTTAAAAATATTTTATGAAGAAAAAAACCAAACTGTTTATACAACCATCGCAGCACCAAATGTGCATTAAAACTTCATAAGCAACCATTGCAGATGCATGGTTTTAATCACAATATGTCCCGCTGTTCTGAGACCATGTGTAAGTGTTGCAAAAGGACAATTGGAGCTGATGTTTTTTGCTTCAATGTAGCAACATCTTAGAAGGATGAGTTGGCATTTCTAAAATTATTCAGCATATTCAAAAAAACTATCTAAATGTTGAAATTTTGATTCTTGAAATAGGAAAAGTATGGCAAAATACTCCAAAAAATTTGCAAGATATTTTCTGCAGTGGCAAACACTGGTCTCCAAAGACAAAAACCATGGTACAGCAGTGCCCATCTGAGAGTGTGAGTCCCAAAGAGTGGTGAACATGCCACCACCAAAGACATGAAGCAGGGAAATCAAGATCTCAAGCTTCAACTCTCAGCAGTGGCACAGTGTATAAAGGACTTACCTATATCAGCAGAATGCTGCGGCTGCTTTCTCTGTCAGTGGAGGGAATAAACCCACATGAAGGAGAGAGACACATACAGGCATTAGTGACAGGATGAAACTCAGCAGAGGACTGAACTCTTCGTCCATGTCCGTCATGCTATATTGGCCACAGAGCCATTATTTTGCTCATTCTCAATGACCACTGCATCAAACAGTGACAGTCATTGACACAACTGTTTAAATCATGTGGTCTGTTGACAGGTCCAAATTCTCATTAAATGAGAATTCAGAACAGCAACACTTCAATACTTGTTTAACAGCGAAGAAAAAGACAGAGTTGATAGACTGAACTTAAAGAAAAACACAAAAGTTCAATATGCAAACAAGTCCACAGTGTCTACAGTGCGCATAAAAAAAATCTGAGGTCAAGACCTCAATAATTTTGCTTTTTACTACTGTGTATTGTGGCCTGACACACAGCATGGTGTGTTTGGGAGCTCTGAATCTAAGTTGGACAGATGAAAACACAAAACACACAAATCATGTGATAATAACTTAAAATTCACATCCTTCTCAGGAAGACCAAAGTGGAGGGTGAAGTCAGTCTGAATGATAAGCTGTATATAATACAGAGGCAGTTCCTACTGTATTTTATAACCTGGAAAAAAAAAAACGTGTGTCATAGGACTCAGAATGTGTTAGGTCTGGCCCTGCTAGGAAGTGGCAACCACTTCAGCTGAGGGCACCTGTCGAACAAGGAAACATGCTCCCAAACAGACCTGTCCTTCATGCCTTGTAACAGACAAGCAAAGGCAGAAGACAGTAAACAAAAACAAGCAGTCAATTACAGGAGCCCAGAAAATAAAAATAAGTGACTATGAAATCAACTTTTGAGTACATTTTGTAAATGAACTTCTACAGCAGACTCACACGGGTTAATAGTGGGATTTCTTGCACTGCATTTCATCCATCTGTAGTAAACATTGCACTGATAGTTTCTTTTGTAACAATGCAAGTAGCATTTAAAAACAAACCTTTAAGAGACTCCCTGCAAAACATTAGGCCTTTATGATTTTCAAAGGCACACACAAAAAACCTGTCAACAGATATTGGTTCAGAGAACCAAGTGCACATAAACATCAAACCTGAGAAAAATGAAAACTTTTAAAAGTTTCAGGACACTAACAAATATTTGCAGTGTGAGGCTGACAAACTGGGTATGGCAAAGCCTGTGCTAAGAAATCCCTTTAAAAACCACAGCAGACCACAGATGTGAGGCCCAGACCACCAAGTGGGGGTCTTCAGAATCCAGATTGCAAACACAGCCAAGTCTGAGAGCACACAGGCCGGCACCAAGTCCTCCAGCCAAGGACTGCTGCTGCCCAGCTCTCTGTCAGGCACCACGACAGCCAGTGAATCATTTAGTGAGAAAAAACATCAAAAGGAAATCTCACATTTCCTTCATAAACAGTCAGCATCATACATGTGAGTTGATATGGGTGTGTTGCAGTAACGCTTTAGTTGTGTACATGTTGTTTACTGTGGTGTTTTCGTGCAGCTTTGGTGAAATACTCACTCTCATGTTCTTCTTTTGATTTTGCTGAGGGCCATTTTTAGGTGGAGGCTGGTTGACCGTGGCCTCCATCTCTTCAGTGTCTCCACTGTGGGACAATTTAGGAGTTTGGGTGAAAAAAATACATTTATACGAACAGTACTTCCCCATTAAAGATAGAAAACATCAGTGGCTGTTGAGTTCTGATCTACCCGGTGTTTCTGTTCATCTCAGGCCTGAACGTTACACTCGTTTCGTTACAAAATTACGCAAGATGTGAAAATTACCTTAAAATGCATAAACTCTAAATATCTTCGAACGCTTCACTACCTAAACGGCAAGGTTATAACACCAAATCTTACCGGAATTATTTTATCTTTAACTGAGAGCTTCTCACAGCACAAGGTCGGATATCTGCCAGGCGACGGTGTACAGCGATTCACCGAAAGAAGAGGCGGCGGTGCTTTTGCCAGATTAAAAAAAAAAACAATATTTAATGGTATTTTGTTTATGTACTTAACAACAAAGCCAAATACACACTCATGATAAAACCGAATTAAAATGGGCCCCATGTACTTAAGAATTGTACAACAAGAAAAAACAAGGCTAATATTTATACGGCGCTTGTGCGGACAACTATGCCGTATGTTCGTTTCTTACACCGGGGTTTACCGTTACATATAACTGGAGGAAAACTGAACAAGCTTTGAAAAATGTAAACACATTCCAGGACACTTTGGGGTAAACCTTTGTATCTGTTCTCTTAATTGAAATACAATATTGTTTTTCCGTCTTAGATAACACGTATGGGGTCCCAGTTTAGAGGTTTTACGTAGTGAGCACCGCAGCCGTTGCGGCTCTTCACATCTAACGCGGCTTCGTAAACAAACACACACACACAGAACCAGAGGACCCAACGTTTCTGCACGAGCGTGAGTGCTGAATATTTTTCCTTTTTAGATTTATTGTTTAATTGTCTGAAAGAGGAGCTATCCTTTGACTGTGGACGTTTAGTGAGCATTGAATGTTGTGTAAACCGCTGACGACAGCAGCCAAGACATTTATCTGTGGTAAGTAACATTAAAGCATCAAACTGTCATTAATGAAACTGGACCAGATAGTTAGCTACCATTTAGCTGATGTAAATATATGGTCGCCGTCTCATGTGCTAGTGTCCCTAATTTGAAGCCTTATTGAAGCAGTTTGTATAGTCTGTGCTGCTTTATCCACTCAGTGGTCAATGAATCAATGCACTCATCTGCTTGTCTGGTATTGTAATAGCGTTATAGACCTTTAGGCATGAAGTCAAAGAAGAAGAAGAGGCAGGATGATTTCCAGAAGGTCAAGTTAAAAGTGGGGAAGACGAAGCCCAAAGCTGATAACGCCACCAACACGAACTTTCGCTCGAGGGGCATCCATCTGTCTGAACAGCTGAAGAGAGACACAAGTGGCCCCACCACACACAGGCAGCTTGGTGTCAATGTGAGCATCTCATCTCTGTTTCACATTTCAGCAAGCTCATTGTAGCTTCAGTTCTGGAGTACTACATTGTGTTTGCTTTCTCTCTTTCTGCCTTACCAGGATCTCCTGTCTCAGCTCCACCATTACAATGCCAACGTCAAACATGGTGCCTTGTTGGGCTTGAGAGAGTTGCTGTCCCTTAATCCCTCTCTATTAGAGCAGCATCTCTCTCGCCTGCTCTCTGAGGTTGCAGCTGTTGTCACAGACAAGGATGGCAATGTCCGTGTGGCAGCTACACGTGTACTCAGGTACTTGTTTGTAAAAACATGCTTGGCAATAAACCCGATTCTGAAATATCATGGGCTGAACTGCAACGCTGTGCTCTTCCAGGTTCATTGCACAGTCCGTGCCTTCAGAACGAGTGGCTCCGTTTTTCCCTCTCCTCAGTGCCCACCTGACTTGTGCCATGACCCACATTGAGGCAGGCATCCAGGAGGACGCCATGAAGGTCCTTGATGTGTTGTTGGAGCACTACCCTGCTCTGCTAGCAGCACGGCCTGCAGTCCTCCTTACAAACTTCCTAGAAATGATCTCTCACCGACAGACCAGCGGAGGAGCCAAAAAGGCCCAGGATGCTAAGGGACGGACCTGGGCATTGTCAGTCAACCCTAGCAGGGCTGTGACAAGCCAGCAATGGCGTCTCTCTGTGCTCCTCAGGTATGGAGGGCATGTGCACACTGATTCTTAAGAAATTGTATTGTTGTAATTGTAGCTTCTAACACTGTTGTTTTGCATTACAGGCTTGGACGCTTTCTGCAGGCAGTAGTTGAGGAAAGACCAGCAGAGGAAGGCGATATTTTTGGCCCAACTGAAGGAGTGTTTGGCTCCAGCGGGGAGGGCAGGCTTACACCTTTGTACCTCAACTGGGAAGAGCTCACCTACAGCAAGATTGGAGTTAAGGTGTATGAACATTCTGGGGCCAAACCGACTCCACGGTCCACATTTAGACTCAGGTACAACACCACAAACTCTGGAGATTCAAATGACAAACAGATATTTAACCTAATTTCAGTTGGATTTAAACTATTATATTAAATGTTTATGATATTTTTTTTTATTTGAATGTCTCACTGTGTAGACCAGAGGTGGACCCTGGTCCTGGACTTGGTGAAGGTCTAGACTCAGCTGAGTCTGTTCAGAGTTTTGCAGCCACACTGGTGCCTCTTCTGCTGGAGGTGTGGGTAGAAGCCAGTACCACTGACTGTCCCTGGAACAACGGTGAGGGTGCTCACCTGCTTACCCCAGATGCCATGTCAGTAATGTTCCAGGTGTTGTCTATACTGCAGCTGCTAAGAAAACTGGCACCACAGCAGGAGCATCGGGAGGCACTGGTAAGATGAGGCATGTGCAAATCTCACTTAGTGGGCTGTTTTGGTACAAGGAGTTTTCTAAAAAAAATACATTTCTTTTGTAGGATGCATGGTTTCACAAAGAATACCTGGGAGATTTTAAACAGCACTTCATGAAAAACTTTCCCTACGGTTCTCGGGACACACCCAAACATAAAAAGAAGGTTGATCTCAAAAGGTGAGCAATATCAGTGTTAATATGTAAAACAGACATAATGTCTTTTCATTTTTTGTTAATGTGAAGTTGAAACACTGTTATGTGAATTATGTGAAAAATAAAAGAAATTATTTAAAGATTGTGGTATCATGTTTGTGCCACAAATTTTCAAAGATTTAAATAGCTATTTTAATAGTTTGAATATTGACTGTATAATCTGTAATAACTTAAATTGTTATGGAGACTTAATCTAGCTCTAACTACTTTAATCCCTCTGCCCGTCCTTTAGGAGTAAGCAGACTGCAGTCGTACCTGGGCTGACAGTGGAGCCTCTGGCTCTAAACATCACACTTTGTCAGGTCATGGTGTCCCTCAGCCAGAGGCAAGGCCTTGGTCGAGAGACAGATGGAGACTGGCTGACACCTCTGAGGACATTTGTCCGAGACACTCTGAGCAGCGGAGTGAAACTGAGTTACAGGCAGCTCCACATGTTGCTGGGTACTGTGTGGAAGATGGTGTTTACACAGAGGAGTAAAAGTAAGCATGTGCTAATGAGGTCCACAAGTTGAAGGGATGTGTGTGTATTCATTTTTTTAGATGGCTGGTTGGTACCCAGATTTTAGTGTGAAGTCTGGAAGCCATTTTTAAAAAAATATCTGTATCTTCTGCATTTATACAGCAGTGACAGAGGACCTATTGACAGCAGTGTATGTCTACTATAAGCAGAGGCACCTGACTCTACAGACACGATCTCTGCTGCTGTCATTCTACAGTAAGCTGTACCTGCAGGAGCAAGGACATACACACATAGCAAGGTAACTTAATTCAGGATTTTTCAACTTGTAGGATCTTCAAGCTTCATATGTGCAACTACAGTGTGTGATAAAAACCCTCGCCCCTGCAGTAGCTCCATTTTGTAGCACACCTTGTTTTGAATATTAAAGGTATTATTTTTATTAATAAAAACTCAACTTGTAGGGTAGAACTAAATGCCTTGGTCTAATTGTCTTGCAGGGCTACAGTGCATCTCTCAAGCTCTGCTTTTACCACAGGATGTGTGAATATTTTGATGATTGCCTCTTGACGTTCATAAAGTTTGTTAGCTTTGTATTTATAAAATCAAGCCTGTTAATGTAACTACTCTCCTTATTCATCATGTAGAGTTCATTTAGAAATTCATTTGGGTGGGTTTTTGAAAAATATGACAGTTTCAGAACATTTTAAAAATAGTATACTTGGACCAGTGGCTGCTTGTTCATCCAATAACGTTCAAGGCGGATTTATGATAATCATGTGTTGTATAGTCTAATTGAAATGACGTGTACGTCAAACTAATTTATCCATGACTGCGGCCTTTGAAAAAAAAAATCTAATTCTAGTTTGTGCTTGTAAATCAAGTTGAAAGCAAAGTAATTGAAGCAGAGTACTTAAATCTTCCAAGTTGATGTTTTAGGCCTAATAAGAATGAAACAAAAACAGATTTGCACATTTGTTTTGAAGCAACAATTGGTGTATTGAGGCCCAACCAGAAACCTTCTATTGTGCCTTTCATTTTTCAGGACATTCCTCACTGTAACTGTAGGTTCATTTGGTCCATGTGCTTCCCTGTGTGTAATCTTTCTGTCTCTCTCTCTCACTGAAGGAGTAAGGTGCTGTGTTGTTGGTTGGCATCCCTTCCTGTGCAGCTGTCCCACCTGGGCCACCGTAACCCTGCCCTCTCCGCACGACTTATCCAGTCCATCCAGGCGGCTGCTTCTCGAGGAAACAAAGACCTGCTCAATAGTCTGCAGACGCATGCCTGCAGGCTCTACGGTAGGCATGCTCAACTAGAGAGAAGAACCACAACATCGTAGTGGTTGGGGTAACTTGTCACAGAAATATCTGTTTTGTGACATCACCTGTGGTTATTGATATTAGATATAATTATTAGATTGATTTTGCAATTGCCACTAACTCACACAGGGCAGAAAACTGCAATGGCACCGATCTCTAAGGTTTGAAAGCTCTAGACCAATCATAGTCACTAATATAGTGATGATAGTAGCACTAATTAGGCTTTGGCCAGAGAGAGGAGAGTTTGAAACTTTCAGTGCAGTAGTTTTGGTCTTTATGTGGCTTTTCAGTGCTGAATTAACAAAAAATATTGACGAGTGACAAATCTAAGGAGAAACCAACCAAGTTCCTTTAAAAAAAAAAACAAAAACATTTTATGAATTAATGATGGTGGTTGAGGGTTACTCCCATAAGGATAGACATGTTTAATCAAAATCAAATCATAAAGGCGATCATTCAGAACACCTTTGTTTTTGTTTTCTTCATTCATATATTCAGGTTTCTACTTTAATTAGTCACCCATCTGTAAATACTATAAAATACAGAATGCCGCAAAAATTATTTGATCACCAAAGAGAAAAACGTTAACAAGCTAAGAGAATTATGAATGAAAGTTGCACCATGGTCTCTCTAGGAGGCAGTGTAACTCTGTGTTTCACACTCAAGACAACTTTATGAAACTGAACTGCAACCAGAGGCAGAAAGAGGTAATACGACCATATCAACTGCTCTGAGGATGGTCAGATAGTTAGGCTGGTGTGTTACAGAGGGGGTCAGGAGAGGAGGGTATGTGCGTGTGCGTACGGGTGGGGGCAAGGGGGTGCATTTGGTAGAAACTGCCGCAGAGCCAGCAATTCACCATCACAAGACTCCTTTTGTCTGAGGGCTTCTGACATCAGCATGTGCGTCAGAGACAGTCGGAACACCACGCACACACACATTATCTGAGAGCTCACTGTAGTGGCTATGCCTGCCTGTCTCTCTTTTTTCTTTACTAGTCCGGATACAATCCGGTTTTCCTGGTATTGCTTTAATTTTCTTTATAGAGTTCATGTTTTATCCCCAGACGATGCAGTGCGTTGCTGTCTCCATGTAATTATATGTGAATACATATGTTATGTGTGTGTTTTCCTGTCTGTGTGTGTGTTTGATGTGAAGATCCACAGGAAGGAGTTGTGGTGCTGCTACCAGCAGAGTCCCAGCAACGAATGGTGCAGCTACTCTACTTTCTTCCCAAGATGTCCCAGTCTCTTCTGGCCAATCTGAGCTGCTGCTGCACTGCTGGACGATTCTCTGCCGGCCTTGCTGCCTCTCTGATTCGTATTGTACACTTTAGGTGAGTCTGGAAAACATCTTGATACACCTGCGAAGGCCACACGAACTCTCTGGCATGTGTCTGTAAGGAGACACTCCTGTTAAGATAGGAGGTTGTGGACAGCACATGCATGCCCTCTTGGAGTCAGAGAGTTAAACTCATCAGGCAGAAGTGTTTGATACAAGCACATTACTCCGCCACCATCAGATGGCAGTATAGCACTTTCAGAGATCAAATCCTGACATTTGATTCTGTTTCATACCTGACTGTTAACAGGTACTGTTGTGGATGGCCTGCATTTTTGATATTTTACTTAATGCTGGCAATCAGTTATTTGATTCTGTTAAACACACAGCTTACCTGTGCATGTGTGTATGTTAGCATGCATTTGCGCATCTGACCTTTTACTTGTGTCAGTGGGGCAGTGTTATACAAATTTTGAGCGGAGAGAGTGCTGAGTTCATATGGGATGTGTGTGTAATGGGTTTGGCACAAAGAGCTCTTTGGGAGGTTGGAATGCAGAGTCGTCATGGAGTATTGAGAAGACAATTCGGTCTGCATGTGCCCCCCGGGCTTCACAAAACACACTTTTTATTCACTCACATTTCCTACTGTTACAGATCTACCCTCCCTTCAAGACAAGGAAGTGTTTCTTATAAGCATTACGATCTTCAATATCATGCTGTTACAAAACACAGCATCATAAATGAATGAAGAGATGTGATAAGGAATATATGACCAGGGACTTGTTTATTTGGAAATTGTGTGTGTCCAAAAAGTGTGAAATTTTGAAAAGTTGCATCAATTACTTTTTACGTCTGTAATTGTATAACATTCACTGATTATGTGTTCCAGGTCATCTCTGAGCGGCTGGTCGGTTGGGAGCCAGGAAGCGGCACTGCAGGACGTGGACTACATAAGCTTCCTGTTCTCCACCCTGACGGGCTTCTCATCCAACAAGCTTGCCTCCCTGCAGGAGGCCGGCGACGAGAGTGCCCTGCCTCCCTCCCCACTCTCACCCCTCAGCCTCTACCCCACCCCGTTGGAGCAGTTCACTCACCACTGGGATGTTGTTGAGGTGCGTTCACTGCACCGGTCTCTCCTACAGCTACATCATAGTCCTCCCAAAGCCAGAAACCGTTCAAAGTAACGTTGAAAATGAATCTATGAGGGACAGAGAGAGGTGAAGGGACAGGGAAAAATGACATTGTTTTGAAAATTGAAAAGTGTTGATATTCTGGACACAGTTGTGGTCTTTCAGTCCCCCCCTGGTCCCTCTCTGTCTCTCTTATAGAGCTCAGAGGGTGGAAGCTTTATCGTGGCACTCCGGCTGAGAGGGGAACCTTTATCGCGGTGCGCAGGTTGGAGATGCGTGGTTATCGGGCATAGCGGATATGCACAAATGCTAATGAGAGCCCATGGCATGATGGGAGTGTGACATTTCTGCACAGAAATTACAGTTAACGTAACTATGCCCTGGGGCAAGTGTGTGTGAGTGTGTGAGCAAGTGGGGGTCTTATAATCACTAATTCAGCTCCTCAATTAAGCCCTTAGATCCTGCCTCTCTCATCTCCCTGTCTGAGTCAATCACAGGCAAGTGGCGGGAAGGAGGAGGGAGGGGACACGTTGTGGCGAGTAGGGGGGAGGCAGTGGCGGCATTAAGGGACGGACTATGTCAACTCCGGTTCGACTAATGAGGCGGGATTGTTTTTAATGACGGCGAGAATGCCAACAGGTGCACTGTTCTGACACACACTGGCTGGTGCTCACTCCTGCACTTGAGCACGCGTACACACTCACGCCTCGATTTGATAAAAGCTAATGAGAAATTTGATTAGGACTTGAAGTTAATGAGAAAAGATGAGCCTTATTTTTCACTCTTAAAAAAGTTTGTGGCAGCATCCTTCCTGGCCTGAAACGCATCTCGTCTCTAGCCCAGCACAAATGGAAGCGAGTGTTTTCTCTCTTAGGTCAGGTGAAGGCCTCACTTCCTTTAGACACAAATGTAGAAATACAGTAAAGAAAAGCACATTAAGTCTTTGTACTGGAGCCTTGGATTTGCTTCATGGGAAAACATTTAAACAGGTGACACGTAACAAAGCTCAGTGTGCTCCTTTAACTGGTTGATCTAGTTGGGTTCCACACCCTCAGTTGGGTCAAGGTGTTGTCTTTTTATTATGATACTGATGACATTGTGCATAACATTGGCTCTATAGCTCAGTGGTTAGAGCACTGGTCTTGTAAACCAGGGGTCGTGAGTTCGATCCTCACTAGGGCCTTATTTTTTGTTTTTAATCAATTGCAGAGCCACACAAACTCCCAAATTATTACAAAAAGCTTCCACTGCATTAACAGGAGCTACGTATCACCAATTAAAGACAAGGCAAGGTTATTGAGGTAACAGATTTAACGCCATTTTCCTAGCGTTATATCTGTCAAATGTATTCATTACTCAGTAATTCATTCAGTCAGCTGCCACTCCTGATGTCAGTCATACCTTTATATTGTTCGTTAGATATTTTAATGTTAGTTAATGGCTCCATAGCTCAGTGGTTAGAGCACTGGTCTTGTAAACCAGGGGTCGTGAGTTCAATCCTCACTGGGGCCTTGATAATATTTTTTAATTATTAGTGGCGCCACAAACGCAACAACACCATAACAAAAACTTTCGCTTGCTTTAAGGCAACAACTTGCCACTAAGTACAGACACTCTCAGGTAGATGAAGTATTCCCCAGTGGTGTGGATGGACTTTCCTACAAGACTCTGACCAGAGAGCTTAGAAAAATGTTCTCTCCTTTGCCGTTATGTGTTCAAACGCCCCATTTACAGCAGTTTGTCAGAAAGATGAGGTTAAAGCTATCTACAGTATATGACAGAATATAAAAAATGATCCCCAGAATTGTGACAGAAACATGCTTATGTTGGTTCCCTGCATTAATTGCACATTACATAACAGCTCTAGTAGCTCTAGTAAAATAAGGCAAAATGAGTGAAGTTGTTGTGTAAAGTTGTGTAAAGGTACATCCGGAAATCTTCCAACTGGAAGCACAGATCAATTATTATGGTCATGCTGCATTGACAAATTTAGAATCATTCTTCTTTTGTAAAAATTAAATCAGCGGACAAATTATATGGAAAAGCCCATAGATTTGAATTTTTTTTTTTCTCACTTGTAGGAAGTCTGCCACTGTCTGGAAACTCTGGGTTCAAAGTCTCAGTGCTTTGACATCTTGCAAAATGGCATCTGCAAATACCTGGTGAGAAACTTTAAGCAGGATTTCTTAATCATAGATGATCCATCTCTTGAACTGCTTTCTTGCTTTATTACGGCTGTCTTTTTTAACAACATGGTGCTGAATAAACATCCTGTTTGGTCTGTGTCTCAGACAAAGTTAGGCGTGGTGCCTGACAGTATGGCGGCCGGGCTGTTAAGAGCTGTATCCAGATTACTGGACCTGTCCGTCCTTCCCAATGAGCCTGTGCTGCGCTTCTTATCTCAGTGCTGCCTTAGCCTGCTGGCTCTGCTCGTAACACTGCAGCAGGAGTTACCTGCTGAAACTAACCACAAAAGGTGTGTTGAACAACCCTTTATTTATCTGTTTTTGCAAATGATCTCCTGTTGATGAAATCTTGATCCTAAAAGTCACAGTTTGCCATTATCAGATGAATTTTTTATTTATTATTTTTTTTGCAGGGAGGCAATATGGGGTGCATGTGTGTCAGCGCTGAGCACCGTTCCTCGCCTGCTGCGAATGGTTCTTCAGTTGTTGCGTATTGGAGACATGAATGAGGAGGAGCTGCCACAGCTTGGACGGATCCTGTCCATGCTACTGCAGCACACACCGCTCCACAACCAGCTGCTGGCCAATGCCGCTCTGCTGCAAGAGATCATACAACAACTCACAGTAAATACAGCTCATACATGAAGTTTGGAGGAAATAACCATTTGAAAGGAGACATGGTATGTCAACCTCGTATAGAGGCTGTTCATCTGATTTATGTGTGTGTGTGTTTGTGTCTGTGTGTGTTTCAGAGGTATTCCCGGGGTGCAACAAGGGAGCAGTGGCTGACAGACTTGCTATACTGTTACAGTGTCACCGTGGCTCACAGTTCTTCCACTCGCCGTGGAAGCCTGGGCCTTCGAGACATGTACTGACCGACACACCTGCCAGAGCACCAACCGGTGTGTGTTCATCAATTCTCCTTCTAAAATCTTACAGCTACAAAACACTCACAGAGCTCAGAAACCGTGAGCACATACATCAAGACAGGTATACAGAAGAGAATTGGGGATATTTTTTGTCTTTGTTGTTGATGAGACAAATACTCTATATTCTCCAGTCCTACGCTGCCTCTTTATTGCTTCGTTTGTAGTCTAGTAACAGTTTGTTTTCCTTTTGGAGTACTGTTCTTGCCGAACATTTTTCAGTACTTATTGGGCAACTTTTTTAATTAAAAAAAAAAAAAAAAAAATTAAAAAAAGACTGAAAAAGGCCAAATAAAGTTAAATCAAAGTATTCTGCCTTTTGTGTCCATTTTTATTTTATTTCATTTTTTATAACACAGTAAAAACCAACAAACATTGATGTATATATTTAAAATACACAATATGGGGTATTTTTGTGCAAATGCTTATTTAAGTACATAAAAACTGCATAGTTAAGAAATTCATCTTTCTCTTGAAAGGGAAAGCACTTAGAGACCAGACTGTTGTCTAACTGTGTGTGTAACTATGTGTGTATGCCTGTGTCCATGGCTGCAGGTGGGCTATCTGTATGACCGGCTGTTGATAGACTGCCTCATTCTCCACAACAGGAGGAAAGGTTATCTCAGTATGTGTGCAAGAGCGATGGAGAATGAGGGGGATGGTGTGTGTATGTGTTCCTTCCACAATGGATGAAAGGTTATCTTTTACACACACCATTTCTGTAGACTTAACCCCACCCTGTGAGGTCATGGCTCTGATGTCATATGGCTTAATTTTAGAAAGCCTGGCACATTGGGCGAACAATGTGTAGAGTAGTTCTATAGAGGTGAGGCCGCCAGCCAGCTGAGAAAACATCAAAGAACATGAGGTGTGTGTGTATGTGGGTCTTCAATGTTTTCCCCTGCCTCTGGTCCCCTGTCCAGCACTATGTGGTCTCAGGTGGTAGGAGTACTGCTTGGCTTGATTCACTGCCTCAGTCAGGTGCACACAGTCTACACCACTAACTGTAAAATAAGCACATAAAAATGACCTTTTTAGAGGCTTTCACTTCATTAAAACTGCATGTGTCGTGTAAATGTTTGCACTTACGCTGGCTCTGTGTGCGTAAAGGCATGTCCAGGAGCAACTGAGACTGAGAGCCCCGAAGTGAACGACCTCGCCTGGCCATAGAGTTTCCTGAAGGACAGTAAAGAAAAAATGTTTGGGTGATGTCTTTGTTCAGGTTTACAGGAACATCGTACATTTCTGCATTTAACCGGCTAATGGTGCATAACAAAGCTCAGCCTACTCCTGCAACTGGTTGAGCTAGTCAAACTCCACACCCTTGGGTGTCTGGGTGTTGTCTTTTTATTATGATACTGATGCTTATGTATATCACATTGGCTCTATAGCTCAGTGGTTAGAGCACTGGTCTTGTAAACCAGGGGTCGTGAGTTCGATCCTCACTAGGGCCTTAATATTACTTTTTAAATGCTTTGTGGGGCCATGTGTATGCCTAAATTATTAAAGGAAACTTCATTTGTATTAAGAAAACTACTTATCACTGCTTAAAGACAATTTGGGGTACTTCAGTAGATTAAATGCTGTTTCTCCAAGTTGCAAGATCTGTAAAATGTATTTTATTCAGAAATATTTCATTCTACTGCAGTGCAGCGACAGAATCTTAATATGTGTTTGAAGCTGATCGCATCAGAGACCCTAAAAATGTATTTTTGGTCTCCTGAAGCTTGTTTTATATTACAAAGAGGGCCAGGAGCATGAAAGTGTGTCTTTATGTCATTATATGAACAGTACATGTAATTATCTACAGTTGGAGGATCACAGTGGAGATAATTAAACTTTGTGTTTTTGCGTGCAATGTTTGAACTGCTATGCAGAGGTATCATATTTTTTTTAATAAACAAATCAATCACACTTGCACACAGCAATTCTTTGACAAAACTAAATGTTTCTCAACATTTGTGTTGCTACGGATGGACACTTGAACAGATATTAGGGGTACATTTGAGGTAAAATAATAAACAAGGCGACAAAAAAAATTAAGGGAGGAGTGCGACCCAGACCAGAGTTGTGTGTCAAATATCTGTCTAATCAGGAAAAAAAATGAGCCTCATGAATGTGTGTGTGGCACCTTGTCGGGATTTGTGTGTGTGTGTGTTCAGCAGATTGCTTTACGCAGTCGTCTGACATTCCCCCTGACAGCTCTGAACTTTTCACAGTGCCAGGACTGTCAGAGAGCGCGTGCGAGAGAGAGGGAGGTGAGGTGAGAAGGGGGAGGGGAAAACCACGTCAGAAGGTTGGGCTGGAGCGAAGAGTTTTGGGGGCAGGGTTGGGTAGGTGGGCTATCTGTCTGTGAACGGAGACGAGGGCGCGCATGCTTGTATGTTTTGGCGCAGCAAGGTTTCTGCCCGTTCTCCCATCATCACCTGGTGATGTGTGATGAAGGTCAGTGCTGTCTGTGGGGCGAAACCCTACCAGAGGTTCCACACAGCCAACCTGGCTGATACTGTCCTGGTATGCGGATTGAAGCATCACCCAGACATTTACACGGGTTCCTGTTCCCAGAGTCAGTCACTTACAGGCTGCTCTGGCACACTGGCATGACAGCCATCTTGATTTCAAGCATCTTTCTTTAATCCTACAAAATCTCAATCTGTTTCCAATGCGGGGGTTTTCATGTAATTCAAGATGGAAAGGCTTCCACCTTAAAGGGTAAATCAACACGGTGGGGCAGAAAACTGCTGCTGTTGCATTCGGTTCTCTTTAAGCCCATAACCTAACCAACACAAGCTTTGACATCACGTGCATACAGTATGCTTCAAAGTCTCTATGGAGAGCGGGACAGAAGCTGTTCTCAGCCACAAGTGATTCACATTTATTTCACAATTAAAGGATGGCGTTCTCTATTTTTGTCATCGTCAACAAATTTGGAAAAATCTAAAGAAGTAGCCCCACTCTGTCTGTGCCAGCCTGCTCCAAGACTGTTTATATGTTTTAATTTAAACTTTTCAAATAAGTTATAAATTGTGTGCTCCCACCAATCGGTGAAGATGCACTTTATATCTTTCTTTCTTTCTTTCTAGAGTCCACCTGAAGCATGATATGAGCAAAACCAAACCAATTTTCTGTGTGTGTGTGTGTGTGTGTAATTAGAATTTAGTTATTGTTTAAACTTTTGCTTTTGCTCCAACTTCCTGTGATCACATGTCAACATATCAACCCTCCACTCCTGATCTTACCGTAGATGCTTTGTAGCACCGAGCTCTTACTCGCTGACAGTTTACTGGGTTGAAGTCGGATTTCCATCTTCTTCCTGTTGTAGATGTGGTTCAAATCGCTCGACTCCGCCTCCTCGCGGGCCTTTACCTCTCTCCGTCTGCGTGCGTAGAACCTGAGGACACACATCCATGCAAGCGCACACACGCACGCTATTCAATAAAAAAAATCTCAGACAGTGTTCAAAGGTCTAAAAGCTGGCAAGTCCTCACACTAATACTCACTAAGCATAAACAAAGTAAACAGAGTTTATTCAAGGCAGTTAATAGGCAGCACATACAGAATATAATTGTGAGGCTGAATGGAAACAGAGGGCCTCCTGCGGTGGACTGGCAGCCTCTAAGAGAAACACAAAGTGTGTAAGAGGGAGAGAAAAGCAAAGAGAGGCTGCTGGTAGCTATTAGAGCAGCACGGCTGAACTTTTAGCCTCTTGTTAAACCAGTATGAAAGCTCTAGATTATAGCCCGTCTGTCCCATGCCTCCTTGTCTCACCCATCTCCCACGCTCTCCCCCCAACTGCTCAAGTGTTGATGGCATCCAGACTGAACATGGGGGCAGTTACAGGGGCGATGAGAACGGGTTAGCATGTATGTGGGAGAGGGCACATGTGGGCACCACATGGCACTGCCAATCTCCCACAGCCAGAGAAGCGTCAGCTACTGAACAGCCCTCCAGGTACTAAACACAAGCATGTAAACTCACCTTCGCCAAGCTCGCTGGATGGTGCACGCAGCCTCGCTCCTCGTCCTGCGCTGCTCTTTGCTGTGCTCCCTGTGTGTGCGTGTTGAGATGGGTGCACGTGTGGCAGACCGAGTCTTTCTCGAAGGGCTTTTGTGGTCTGAAGATGAACTGCTTCTTAATGAGGGAGTGTGAGTTTGGTCTTTGGTGGTGGCCCTTTCTGAAGACTGCTCCTTGTGGTTTCTGTGCTTTTGTGGGGAGGTGCGGGCATCTGTCTGGCTGGGGGCCTTATGTACAGTCATGTGAGCGTCCCTCTTTTTTAGAGGGAAGCATTCTCCCGTAATAGTGACAGTTTGCTCGGCCATTACAGAAGGAGTGCCTGTGTTTGAGGAAGGTCGTTCCCTGACTTTGGGCACGGAGGGCGGTCTGGGTTTGAGGCTGGGTGGCTGGCTGCAGCTGGCAGGAGAGAGGAGTTCCTTCAGCCTGGTGGTCTGGGGGGCACCGGGCAAACTGTCGCTGGTCACATGGCTCGATGCGTCGGGAACCTCATCTGGTTCAGATGCTTTACTTCTTCTGGAAGATCTGCTCTTGTGGGCTGGTGGAATGATATTTGAGTGATGATGAATAACATTTATCTTGAAATTTAAAATGCATCATGGCATTTTTTACAACTCATTAGCATGATGCTCATAAATTAGGGATGATGAAAACATTTCCTGTCAAAAGTTCATTTAAGCCTCTAATGCAGTGTCTGATGACTAGTAGACCATTATGCAATAATTAAATTCCATCAGAAAAACTTTCAGAATTTATGCACTTTAGTACCTTTGTGCCTCTCCTCTTTGCTCTTAGTGCGTTCAGCTTTGGATGATTTCTTTATCTCCACCACTGAGTCGTTCATGGATAAGTCCTCTATCATGTTCACTAAAGAAGGCTTCTCCTGCTCAGCTCTCAACAACGAGACCTTCCGTTTCTCTGCACTGGCAATGGAGACCTGCTGCACAGCTTCCCTCCTCCGTTGTTCCTCCTCTCGTTTCCTGAACACAAGAAGAGCAGTTGGATCTAATCATGGTGTACGGTTTTGTCTGAAAATGTAACACATGAACAGTCAAGGTCCCAGTGGAAAGACTAATGTGTTTGTTTAAATGCAGGGACACTTATGCTAAAATATATTTATATTAATGTACACATTTATATGTTATGTTCACTCATAATCTGAGCTATTTAATCATGTTACGAGGAAAAAAACGTCTCAATAAGAGAGATGATAAGAGAGGTTCAAGAGAACTTGAAGTCAAATCTGCCCTCTTAAAACAAATGTGCCTCTTAAAAGAATTGTGGCAGACAGACTAAAGGTGAGACTGGTGAGCAAATGACAAAAGGAGGAATGAGCCAGAAGAGAGAGACAGGGGGAAGATGTATGTGTGTGCAGGGATGACAGAGAGAAAGATAGATATGGAGAGAGTGTGACTGTTCCTACATGGGTGGAAGGAAGAAGACAAGGGCAAATAATGAAGACAGAAATGGGTAATGAATGTATGTAAATAAAAATGGTGTCGTATGAGAAAAAGAAAAGATATAACCACTGTGAAGCAATCGAAACAGCGATTGACCCTTCAGGACATGTGCAGCTCTGTATACCTACACAAGTAGACAAAATATGTGAGTATGTGTATGTTTTGTGCTCCTTTCTCACTTGGCTGCATCCTTGCGCAGCTGCTCGTGCCTCATGAGGAGCTGCTTTCTCTCCCTGAAGGCCTTGCGGACAGTGTAGCCCTTGTAGACTGCCTGGATGGAGGCAGCGGCGATGTCCTGGATTGCTGCTATTGAGAGAGCGCCGTGCTCCAGCATGAACTGGGTCACCTCACTGTGCCCCCCCAGCAGGGCGTAGTCCAGGGGGGTGTACCTGTGTGGCACAAACAACTGTGTTGGTCATAAAATCAATTTTCCCACCTCTACCACCCCCATCCGCTCACCACTGCTGCCAGTTCCTGCGTTATGACAGGCGTTATCCTCACCTTTCTTCAGTGTGCTCCATGTGATTAGGAAAGGCATTGTAGCCCAGTAACAGTTTCACAGCATCCAGGTAGCCATTGTTACATGACCAGTGGAGAGCGGTCCGCCCCTGAGGACCCATAAAATGAGCACCAATTTAAATATAGTTGCGTCCAAAAGCTTATAATAACAGATAGATGTGGACGTATGAGTAGATTTCTACCTCCTTGTCCTGTATGTTTGGATCAGCATTGTTCTCCATGAGAACCGCCATGCAGGTGATGTAGCCACCATAAGCAGCACACTGCAGAGGGGTCCGTCCTGCTTGGTCCTGCCCAAGGGAAGTCAAATATTTAACTGACAAGCCCAGAAAAAGAAAAAAGAGCAGACCAGGATCCTGATTTCATACTCCTCCATAATCCTTTGATTCATACTGGACATGTCACTTCAGCCCTTTATGGCTGAACACAAAGCTGTTGCCACGGCTGTCTCTTGTAGCAAACAATACTGCGTATTTCTAAAAATATCTATAAAATTAGTTCTATTTGTTTCTACAATTTGCAGAAACATATGGATGCTGAGAATACAAACTGTTTCTGACTAAACTAACTGGAAATGACCTTTCAGGTTTGCTACATGACTTCTGTTTTTATTGTGTACTAAGCAAGAATTGTAGATAAAAGGTGAGGTTTAGAGATAGACTATTTACTTTGTAAATGTGAGTATTAATCAGAGATTTTAAAAGTTGTTGTTGTGTA
Source organism: Terapon puta (assembly GCA_028564955.1). NCBI lineage: Eukaryota > Metazoa > Chordata > Actinopteri > Centrarchiformes > Terapontidae > Terapon > Terapon puta. Next base: position 10,865,949 of record JAOXYL010000043.1, on the reverse strand, counting down.
TGTTTTGAGTAATCACACCTGTACATTAGGACTAATTCCATTCTCCATCAGTATCTGGCAGACCTCAGCATTCCCTCCCAGAGCTGCCCAGTGCAGAGCAGTGTGACCATCCACGTCTACCAGGTCCACACGTGCAGAACCTTTATGCATTACATTTATATTTCAGTTTAGGCACATAACTGACACAGAATGTGTAGAAATGCTTGCATATATATACCAACCTTTGATCAGTGTGAGTATAACATCTCTGTGTCCCATCTCGCAAGCGCGAAACAGCGGTGCATGTTTCATCACATCCAGGGAGTCAACCATCGCTCCCCTCTCCAACAGCAGCTTCACTGTGCTCACATGCCCCGACAGGGAGGCCGCATGGAGTGCTGTGTGAACATACACACACACACACACACACACACACACACACACACACACACACACACACATACACAGATATAAAAAAACAACAGTGCTGAATCTAGCTGGACAGTAAACACCCTCTGGACAACTGCTCCTGCATCGTCTACCCTCTTCCATGTCCATTCATCCCCTTGACTGCAGCTCCTCCCGGGGCAGTGGCTAAAGCCTGGTCGATGTAGGGTTAAACAGACGGAGAAATTTAATGAGGAGCAATACACTTAAGCCTCCTCGTGGCTACACCCCCCCATCCCCCTCCAGTCCCCAGACAGTGCAGACAAGAGTCAAGTGCATGGAAGTGATCTAGGCACCAGTCAGCTCCACTGCCCTTCACACTGTCTCATTAGCATGACTCAACCGTTGCATGTTATGCATGCATAAACAATGACTGCCTGGCTGAGGAGTGGGGCTATCGCCATGGAGATTATACATCCAAACAACGCCGGGGGTCAGAGCATGGCAGTAAGGCATGTGTGTCTGCATGTGTGCGTCAGAGGACAGTGCTGGCAGTGGTGGGAGTCTATTCAGTGAGCTCACACAAATTTTGCTGACAGTATCACGTCCCTCTCTTCCTCAGTCTCGCAGTCTCTCTAGCACCTTTGGGGGATTCCCCTGTGACATCATCATCCCTAGCCTAAAACATGCAGTGGGCCACACTCCGGAAAAGGAAAAAAGTAAGCATAAAAGTGTATGCGTTTATACCATGCCTTAGGAAAAGACAGAGAGGTGAGGAAGGGCGGGGGGGTTCAGAGGAGCCTCAGTTCCTCGGCTCATTTCTCTGGTGCTCACCGGTGCCTCCATACTTGTCGGCCATGTTGATGTCGATGTTAGGGGTGAGGGCCAGCATGGTGCGGATGACATCGTCGCTGCCCTTCCCAGCGGCCCACATGAAGGCCGTCCTCCCCTCCAGATCGGGTTCATCCTTCACAGACGGGTGGGACAGAAACACACCCACCGTCTCCTACACACATTATTTTTCTTTAGTTTACTGGACATCATTAGAACGGAGACACTAAATCTGAACTAATAAGGATTAGACAATAAAAATACACAGATTATTATTAATAATATTTTACTCCAGATCAAACTGAAAAGAACTGTGTGGAAAACATCAATAATACATTTACATGCTAATCTAATAATTCAATCCCATAATCTGACCTTCTTTTTAAAAATCATTTTAAGTTTAGGATCCCACATCATGAACAAACAAGCACGCAAAATCTTGCATGTCAGCTTTGCATACCTCTTTTTTCAGAAGGATGCAGAACATACAGGATGAGGCAGCTTTATTTCATTATGAGCAATATTGGATTTTAGTCGTATGATGGTGTCTCAGCACGTTTTCCGGCATTGTGTAAGTGTATGTAACTCACAGCGTTGTTGCTCTGCGCACCATAGTGCAGAGGTGTCGCTCCCTGACTGTCTGAGGGAATCGTGCCTGATGTGTTTCTCTCCAGCAGCAGGTGGACAATTCTGGCGTGGCCTGAAAAACACGTTTACATCAGTTGGGACATGAGTGTGACAGACAATGACATGAATATAAATAGTGAGGAGAAGGGACAATTCCTCAACTGTACTGTCCTACAAAGGCACCCTGTATTTTTCAGTTTACTTAACAAAACTGCTCACAGAAAAGTAAAAAAAAAAATTCCAGTCCAAATAAGTCAACTGTCATTATTTACACAGATGTATCGTATATAGGGAGCTGTTAAAACAGGTTGTAACAGCCATAAACTCAAACAAACAGACTTTCAGTTCATGTGAGATATTTCACTCTGGACCAAAGTGGTGGTGATCGAACTGACGGACACAAAACCATCCATGGAGTCGTGCCGCAAGCATGGCTAAAAATAAATAAAACATCTTTATCGTGCGGGTTATAATTGGTCCATTTTGGCTTTGGCTCAGCTAACCAGTGTAAAAATGTTTCTAATTAGAATTTTGTTTCGGGGGAGTAGTGGTCATAATTTCCACATAGCCTGAAATCCTTCATCAGAGTGTGTCTCTATTATACAGGATGTGTGTTCACCCACCGAGCAGTGCTGCCCAGTGCAGCGGCGTTCTGAAGAGGTTATCATAAGCTGTCACGTTGCAGCCCTCGTAAGACGTCAGCACCTCCACCACTGCCTCGTTACCGTCGGCAACGGCAAAGTGCAGCGGTGTCCGCCCTTCGTAGTCCTGCCAGTTCAACAGGGACTCGGTAGGAGCTGCCTCCTTCACACACACCCAAGACAATGGCAGAAAAGAAAAAGACACTGGCTCATTAGGATAGGGTACGATGATGGCAAATTCACTTGAGTGTTGTGTGCACCATAGTGTGTACCAGTATACAGCGGACAGTTTGTGTGGCACTGGGCTCCTGACTGTGCGCCGCCCAGTGCAGAGGGATCTTGCCCTCACTGTCTGGGATGCCAATGTTGGAATCGTGTTTGATCAGGAGGCGAACGTGCTCTGGACGGTTATAGAAGGCCGACCAGTGGAGAGCAGTTTGCTGCAACAGAAAGAAATGAGACAGACAAGAAGATGATTAATGGAGTTTAGAACAAAGACGGCTGTTGTAAAAGCAGGTCTGAGTTTTCATTTACGTTAAAAAAATTACTCCACTTTGACATGGTCAGGAAATGTGAGGGCAACGTGCTGCACAAAGCTCATATTGAAGATCCAGCAGAGAGCTGAGATTGTAACCCAGATACAGCCTCCATGACGGCCGCTGAGCTATTCTGAGATTTGCTGAAACCACGGTCATCTGACACGATGATGCATATTGGATTATTACAGAACTAACTACTGATGTCAGATACACATTGGCTCCAACAGACAGAGGAGACTGTGTGTTTGTGTGTTTGTGGTCTTATCAGCAGAACACAGGACAAAGCCACAGATTGTTAAATCGTTTGCTGCCGTGTGAGTGTGCCTCTCTGCGTTTATGTGTGTGTGTGTGTGTGATCTCACATTCCTGCCGCTTCTAACGAACTGTCCTCGGCCAGTCAGTTATCTCTTTGCAGGTTATTGGGCAGACGCCCAGACTGACTGGTCGTTGACTGAGGACATACTAGTTGAGAGTACAAACAAGTCATTTATGTGTATCTGTGCCACAGTACCTTGTTCTTGTCTTGTGTGTCAACCTCTCCAGGTCCGATGTGCTTGAGCAGCAAGGCGAGGGCTTTTGGGGAGGGATGACGGGTGGCCAGGTGGAGTGGGGTCATCTCCTCTAAATCTTTCTGCAGCCAGTTAGCGCGTCTGGACAGCAGCAGCTTCAGGAAACGCACATTCCCCTGCAACACATAAACCGAAAACACTCTTAAATGGTTGCTCACAACTTCACAATTGTCCTCAATATTAGTCATGAACCAGCATCAATGACACACACACACTCCCACACACACACACAGATTCTCCAGGCTTTTAGCAGTGTCTGGTTCAATCCGCAGGTCATCCATCTTGGTTCCCTCCTCCTGCCTTTCTGCTCAGCGTCTGTGATGAGCTGTTAAACAGTAAACAGCGGCTCTGTGGCCTGACAGAGCAGCCGATCTGCCTGTCGTCCACTCCACACCTTCGTCATCATCATCTTCAAGTTTTGGTCTCAGCTTCTCAGCACTCGACTGCCAGGTGATGTATTGGGCAACAGCTGTGGCCAGACGGCACAGGGTGTGTGTGTGTGTGTGTGTCTGTGTGTCAACACAGGCATGACTGTGTACATGTGTGTTTTGTATATTTGCCACGGTGTGACGAGAAAGCCACAGTCTGACAGATCTATCTTGTGTGTGAGCATGCATCTAGACTGGGCGTGTTTGTGTGCGAGTGTGTGTGTGTGTGTGTGTGTGTTCCCGTCCTCCCTATTCTCAGTCCAATTAGATCGGTAATCCCTGGCCTCTCTCCCTGTCTCAGCCATTTATTGATCAGATGTCAAAGAGACAGGGCTTCCCATCACTAGCACCCCCAAACACACACGCACACACGCACACACACACACACACACACACACACACACACACACACACACACACACTCCTCATCTATGAGACAGAGCCCAATGACCTATTACCTCCCCTCTTTCTTCAATGATATGATGATCCTGCATCAGTACACTTCCATAAATGAAGGCACCAATAAATAACTGAGCTGTAAAGAGATATTATCAGTATCACATCCTACAATTCCCCTGCTACATTCCTCTAGAGAGAACACACCACCACTTTTAGAGGTGTTCTCATTATCAATGTCTCTGTCGACTGTTCCTCAGTCTAGACTCAAGTTACAAGAACATTAAGCTCCTCTTCCTTTATATGTTTCAGAGGCCAGATACAGTGAAACGGGAATAATTCTCCATTTATAAGAGTGTGTGTACGTAAAACTCATAGTACAGCCTGTGCGGCAAGATTATAAATCAGGTGATATCCTCCACCCCCTGCGCCCCCCACCCAAAAGCCCTGAGGCTGTAGCTACAGCCACTAGGGGGCACTGGCTTCCCACTGGAACTTATGGACTGTCCCGTATTCATTCCACCTTTTTAAATCCATCCACTTATCTTTTCATATGAATTAACTATGTCAACTTTATGCCACAAAAAATGCCTCACACACATGTAACAGCCAACATTTGTGTGTGCTCCAGCGTCCTGCCTGCGTGTTTGTGGATGTCTATACCTTCTGCGCGGCGAGGTGCAGAGCAGTTCGCTGGCTGTGGTCGGTCTTGTTGACCGAGGATCCGGCCTTCAGCAGAATCTCTGCACAATCCAGGCGGTCAGCCAGCACGCAGTACATCAAAGGGGTCCTGCCAAACTGATCCTCACGGTCCCGCAGTGAGGGATCTGCTACATACATACACACACATACGAATGTTTAAGTCGGAGGGTTAATAAATAGAGGAGATTTGGCGTTATGTGTTTGGTTTTCTGTTCAACATATAAACAGAAAACACAATTATGTGGCTTGTGATGGAATATGTTATAAACTGTTTTTAAAAGGCGGTCTTTTACTGCTTCAGTTTAATAGGAATTCCACTTCCACTTCTCTTAATAAGTCAGACCAGCTGGAAGCCATAAGCAAATACTGTAACATTGATAACCTGAAGGACCACATTGCCTCCTTGATGCTTCTCACAAATTTTTACTTCTACTCTTTGCTTGAGCAAGATTTAAATATCAACAGGACTCAATGTTCAGATAATTAGAGCACTTTCACTACAGCATGAACCATCCTTCAGCAGAGGGACAGCGTTTTCACCTTCTACACTGAAGAGCACCTGCTTTGTTGTAGTTTTTCTGTGCAAAACCCAAAATTCACTGAAGCACATTACTGCATATTAATGTATGTTAAACCCTCTGTGTTTGGAGTGACTTGATGGGTTAGGGTTTAAGACATAAAGCCATTTTTTAAAACCACATTCACTATCCAATAAAGGCCAAAAAAGAAATGAATGTCATGAATAATAAAATGTTATGTTCTGATGTTGGGTACTTATATGCTATTTACCTGTGATGAGTTTGAGGAGGGCACTCCTATCTCCATTGACAGCTGCAGCATGAACCTGCGAGCCCAGAGAGGCAGGTCCTGGACTAGACGTCGCTGAGGCCTGCAACGCAAACAGACAGAAGGTCACAACTCAACCTGCAGCAACATTCACTCAGCTTACTTATCAAGTCTTTCATATGGTGACATTAAACCGAGTCTAGACGATTTCCTTACCATTCATTTAGCTTCAAGCACACCCACAACGGGGCATACAGTAGCCACACAAGAGTTGATGCATAACACCATATTATATGCAGTAATGAGCGATGTTTAAGTGGTTACTACTGAGGAAAAAGGTTAAACTGTGGATCTCACTTCTCGTCACCACAAAAAAACCCCACAAATTAAATTAAAAGAAATATTAGTTTATTGCCACAGCCACAGAGATGTTTTAAAGTTTTGACCAGAACCGTAGAGGAGCAAGTGTCACATGATTATCCTTAAACATCAACCACACAATAAAAAAACAATATTTTCCAATGTTTGCTAGCAGTAGGGAGCGTGTGTGTATATGTGTGCACACGTTTAAATGTGTGTGTGTGCACTCCTGCTGAGGGGGCTAAATCTCTTCCTGGCCCCACTTAACCAGAGCCTAGTGAAAGCTGGGTAATCTGCAGACAGGAAGCAGCTGGGGAGGGGGGAACCCTGTGTGAGTGTGTAAGAGGGGGGTCTCTCTTCATGTCTTATTCATGTCTCATTAATACTGCAGCGTGCCTTGCTGTATGTGTGTGTGTGTGTGTGTGTGTGTGTGTGTGTGTGTGTGTGTGTGTGCGTGTGCGTGCGTGTGTGTGCCTGCATGTGTGTGTGGGGGTTCAGAGATGTGGGACGAGCCCTGCGGGGCACAACACAGAAATCAATTATTGCCCCTAAACACATAAACGCTGGAGGCACAAACTTGTGCCACAATTGGAGATTTCTCCAAGACATTTTCATTAACGGTCACACCAACAGATCCGATTCACCACTTACAACAGAGGTTTTATATAACTGATTGGACATATCAATGAAGTAAAGGCAGGCTATTTACTTCTACCAAAGCTTGACAACTTTTATACTCTTGTTAAGAAAACTAAATGATCTGAAGGGAGGAGGTAATACTCTGGTGTCCTCCATCCTTCCTTCTCACCCCCCCTCACCCTCCCTGGCATCACCTCATAAAGAGTGCTCCTGTAGACACTGCGTGCAGCATGGCAATTACCCATCATGCTCGCTGCTTTCTCACGCTCTGCCAAGTAGTGGCGGAGACTTAACACAGGTTAGTTAATACATTTACAGCAAAGTAGTTCTAAAGGAGGATGGGAAGAGGAGATGTTAGGTGCGGCACTTGGAGGTGTGTGTGAGCACTGGTTTGCGTGTCTGTGTGTGTTGGCACATGTGCCACGTCATGGGAAGTGATTTTCCGTGAGAGAGAGTTTTTACAGGGGCTTTACCGAAATCAACCACAAACATCTCTAAACATCTTTAATTTACAGTGATTAGTCAGACAGTAATGCACATGCACACACAGAGTCTGCAAATACTAATATCTAACACATGGAGAAATAGCAGAGATGCCACGGCCTCACTCTCAGACACAGTAATGTCCCGATTATGATGTTTAACATACTCTGACACCGATCTGATATCCACACTTAATCCTTAATCCTCAAAAGAGCTCATTCCAAACTTTGCCTTGACTTTTGTTGACTTCTTTTGATCTTTTTCTGCATTTTGAAGTCAACATGAAGGCCCCCTGCTGCTACAATAAAAATATGAATTGATTTATTAATAATCTTAGACGCTGAAAAAAAACAACATAATTTGGCCAAACACTGACATGAGGGATGTAGGTCGATATTTGGATCTATGTGAGGGACATTCATATCACCAAGAGTAAGCAATTAGAGTTTCATGAGGACCTGAGTGTTTTGGAAACACCTACAGTGCATCCAAATTTGGCTAAAAAGGCTTTTGCGATGTAGTGTCTGAAACCGAACAAAGACGGGTGTAAAAACAACACCAGATCCTGTTGAGAGGTTTGGAGTGGTCTCATTTAGCCATTCATACGGGTTCCTCAGGGAGCGCTCCACTTGTTAATATGAAGACAATAACTCAGAGTAAACTATTGATCATGGGCTGAGGTCCAGACCAAGTGATTGTGCATCTGTGTAAGTATTGATTCATGCTGATGCTGACATTATTTAGTCTTTATTCATATTCTGCCTCATATAACCACAGTGAGAGTTTAACAAAGAATCCAGACACTCCCACGAAACCTTTCAGGAACACTACAGGAGTGCAGCGCACACACACGCACACATCGGACGCGTACACTAACTAACACTTCAATTGATGCTATTGAGAGGGACGGGCAAAGAAACTGGGGAGTCAAAGTGTGTTTGAGTGCGTGTCTGTGCACTGTGTGTTTGTCTATATGTTTCTGTCATTGCAAAAGTGTCTGCTTTTGATAGACGACATAGCTAGGGCATGCTGGGTAAGCAGTGGGGAACAGAGCCTGAGCCTGTGGCCTTTATTTCAATTCTTGCCTTTATTTCAAGCACACACATATACCCACACACACTTTTTTTAAACATAATTGTGACTTTATACAGTTTATACAGTTATAAGAGTATTTAGGCTCTGAGCCAACATGGAGCAATTACAGGTGCCCATACCACTTACATGTTTCTGTGTGTAACTGTGTGTGTATATCTATGTCTCAGATAGGAGATACAGGCTGCAGTGATCAGTCCCTGAATTTTGACTGACAGGTAAAGAGGTGGGAGGAAGGATAATATCAACCCACAGGGATGCCCAATCTGTAAAGCCCTATTTCTGGGGGACTTCCTGGTTCCCTAAGGACCAATGAGCTGGCTCCCTCAGCTGGGGGCCGAGCCCTGGGGCACAGCGGGGCCAATCAGCAGGGGGGGAAATGGCTGAGTGACACCCGGATTCGCTAATTTACATCATTACCACAATACATCTCGACAAATGAGCCCCCAGGGTGTGAGCCAATCACCTGGGAGAGTAATGCAATTAGGCGGGACCACAGCTGTCAATCTCACAGCCATGGGGGTCAGGTAGTGGCGCCTGTGGCTAAAACACCCCTGCCTGCCGCCTGTCGTTCATACACACATGCGCGCGCACACACACACAATATATATATGTACACGCACACACTTATAGATACACGTATAGATGCACAAATCTCTGGTGCAGATATGAGTTATATGTATGAGTGTGTGTGTGCGTGTGTGCAGAGTGAGTGGATGCAGTAGGGGATGGTTCTCTATCTTTCCCCTGGAGGTGGAGGGTAGGAGGGAGCCACAAAGAGAGATGGTGTGTGTGTGTGTGTGTGTGACTCCTTGAGGGACATAGAGATTGACTTGTGTCCTCTGAGGACCTACACCTGAGCGTAAGTGCGCGCATATCAGCATACATCTGGGTGCGTGTTTGTGTGTGTTTACATTGGCACATGTGTTTTCGCCCACTGGGGCACGGATGTTGTTTACGCTCCGAGACTGAGCTCTGTGTGAGGACTATGACAACAAAAGGCGGGAGAGGGCGGAACCATAGGGGAGCAAAAACTGGTGCAGAATGGCCCTGCATTTGACTGGCTGCTGGTAATGAGGCTTATCTTAGTCTCATTAGGTGTAGTGATATCATACAGGAGCACTCCACTGAGTCGATAGGGTTCTGCCCAGCACGTCGTTAATGTTTGTGGCGTGTGTGTTTGTGTGTGGGGGGGCTGGTCGATGCTGCTGTGACTGGCAGGTGGTGCTGGAGATTAATCAGAGACACTAATAACACCCAGGTTCTGTCTCAAAACACTTTAGTGTACCCCTCACAGCTTCTGTACCAAAATAGAGGAAGACTGCAAGATTTACTGAGGAAACACCTTGAAAAAAAAAAAGCACACAACTTCTGCAGCAGTGAGCTGATACAGTCCCTGTTACCTTGTGCGTGTGGTTCAAGCACTGCTTGAGTCATAGTTAGGGGAGCTGTGTGTTTTGTGTCATCCCATTATATCACTAATGAGCCGCCCTCAGGAGAGGGGTGGAGGGGGTAGGCGGGAGACAGCGAGGCAGACAGAAAAAGACAGACGAAGAAAAAGAGTGAGAAGAGGAGGGGAGAGGACGAGGGAAGGAGAGAGGGTGGGGAGACAGAGACCAGCTTGGGGACTTTTTCCTTCTTCTCCCCTCAGTATCCTTTTCCCAGCACCTCTGAGTCTAATTGGACTAAAACTGTGATCTAATTAAATGTCCAATTAAAGTGCAGAGAGCAATGTGCCCACCGGCGAATCAGAGTACAGGGACATAATCAGCTGGAAAAACAAACAAAAAAATCAATGGAAGCAATGCGAAATGGAAAAAGATGGAGAAAAACAGAGAAGGGGGGAGAGGGTAAAATAAGGAGAGGACGGGCAGATGAAATCAGACTGCAGAGAGAGCAGTATGGGCGTGTGCTGCATGTTGCGGGACAGGACGCAAGATATGCATGAACGGCTGTGGACCCAACTAACTACTCATACAAAGCTTTACTGGTCTTACAGCTGTGTCAGTTTCTTGTGCCATGTAACAACAGGCCAGATTTGACTGGAGCACAGACGACTTAATTGCCCTGTGCCTCGATCTACAAAGGGAAAAACAGATCATTTCTAATCCTTGAAGTAATTATTAGATCACTGCCAATACATTCCGGTTAAAGCGTCTCAAATATAAAGACTAGCTTGTTTCTCTTTGTTTCTTGTTACAGTAAAAAACTGAACACTTATGTATTTTTGAACTGTTACTCAATTTGAAGACCAGTTTGTTGTAGCACAACTTTGCTCAAACACCAAAGTTTTACTGAATCAAACATCATATTGATAGTAGTATCAGGACCTAGCGTACTTGATGCTGCACAAAAAAAAACCTGTCAGCTCTACAGAAACATCAATACTGTTCAATTACTTCTGTTTCTATCTCGTCATCCCAGTTTGAACTTACAGTCTGGACCAACATTTTAAATTGGCTACTTTTCATTTTGACTCAAGAGGATCTTTACGCCAATACTTTTCAGCAAGTAAGATATCAGTAAACATACAGTAGGCAGACATTTTGCAGGGTTACATTTACATTTGTCATCATCACTCATTATTTTTGTTTTGTGTTCTTTATTTTTGTTTTAATAGTCACTAGCTTGTTGTCCAAATTATAAATAAAGGTTATTTCTGAAATACTTAAAGTTACATTACCACGTAGTATGATTTAATAAAAACAGTATATCTAACTCAACAAGTTGTTTTTGATACCTCAGTGGATATATTTATATAGTTGGTACTTCGGAAAGATTTTCTGGATATTGTGATGTTTACTCTGTGCATATTTTGGAGCATTAACAACTTAAGAATGACCTTCTGCTCCTCTTTTTCTCCACCACTGATATTCAGACAGGGACGGAGAGAAATCTTCCTCTGACTCCATCTGTGAGTTGCACACACACTGTGAACCCCCTATGGACAGATTTAGCCCATAAAATATTAATGCCGGGATTCAATTCAACATTCCACCTTAATCTCCTTAACAATTAGGCTGTTACAGCGCACACAATTAGGTTTGTTACACACAGTCTCAATGGGCTTGACTGTAGGGAGAGAATTACAAACCGGTAGTATGCGTGAGACACCAAAGTAACTAACAGATTTCCCCAATCACTACATAAAAATAAACTCTGCCGGGATTTATAAATCTAAATCAAATCTGGAGAGCTGCTCTCCGTGCGTTGGATTCTTACCATAGCTGCGTGGAGGGGGACACTTCAGCAGATGTTTCTCAGTTCAGAGCATCCTTCATGGGTGTGGATGCACGTCCAGGTCCCCTGCCCGCCCTGATCCTGGCTCCTGCAGGGTCAGAGAAAGAGGATCACTCACACACTGAGACCAGCCCACCTGTTCACACTAATAACTGCCAGCACAACACTGCTACTGCACTGATAACAGGCAGAGGGAGGAAGCAACAGAGTGGCACATCATCTGTGTTAACCAGCCAGCTCACCTGATCCGATGAGTCGCGACAGTCTTTTGAAGAAGTGATGTGGTTGACTGAGCGGAGGCCAAACACGCAGTTTTGCTGTATTTATAGAGAGTATTTACTGGGATTTTGAGCATCAGAGTACATTAAAGTCTTTTGACTCCACACATTCGGAAAAAGCTTGAAAAAAGCATGTTTTTCTCAAGAGCATGAAACACATTGAGAGAAGGTGAAAAATAGGTCGAACAGGGGATTGCAAAAAGTGAGCCATAATGATGCAACTCCCCCCTGTTTGGGAGAAACCAGTAATTCATGAGCGTACTGAAGGAGTACAAAGAACATATGTGTGACAGCGAATAAACTAAGCATAACCTTCACGCTGTTTTATTTTAACTTAGTGTTATCCCCGCTCTTCATTCCTCGGTTGTATATTTACCTTTTCTCTCAGATGAAAGTCTCACAAAGTTTTCTCCCAGGCAGTCCCGTTGAATAGCCACCGTCTGGGCAACAAAATACTACAACTCCCATTACCCTCCGAGTCCGCCATGATTAGAGTCCCTTGCTTGAGTCCGAGTGAATCGTTTGATGCGTTCTAAACCTACATTACCCACCAGGCCGTGCGGCCACCAGGAAGTATTGTCCTCGTTTCCGTGGTCACCGTGAGACTGGCTCGCCGTCGGCTTCCTGCTACAGTGAGAAGAGCGGCGTCGACACAGACCGGGACGACTCAATACTCCCACCTCCACTAAGAACGACACTGTACGATGAAACTGTTAGCAATACCTCCCGCCCTCGACACCCGCTTCCTCACGGTTTTATTGCTGGTAAGCGAACTTTGTCTCAGGCGGCTCAAAGAGTGAGCTAACGTTAGCCGGCGCGGCTAGCTCTCCTGCTGCTGTGTAGCTGCTGCTAGCTGAGCGATGAACGCTGCTGACAGGGGACGTGGCTTTTAAAGTGGCCAAGGTGACCAGCGAGATGGCTGGCCAGCTGCAGGGATTGAGGGGTTGTCGATTATGTTTTGCGAGAGGGCCCTTTTTGTTTTCTTGTTGGATCCCACAACTAATGAAGTTGTTCATCTGCAACTCAGCCGGTGGTGTTGAACGACGTTAGCTATAAAGATTGCACATAATCCATCTTACATAACCGAGACTTTTTGTTCCCAACTTAAATTATGAGCTAAAGTTGGACTCCTGATAACTTTTATAAAGGAAGGAGTTAAACAAAACGTTAGCATTTGGACCTACAAGATCCTGACAGCAGTGATGAGATGATTGCTAACTGCTAACAAGGCTAAATAATTGTTTACTGGATATGTTTCTCTGATTAAGGTTAATATTTGTTATTGTGCGGATGCATTATTTTATGGTGTCAACTACTCTCCGTTTGTGGATGTGTTCGAGACCGAGAGAGAGAAAGTGAGAGAGAGAAAGATAGAACTGCTCGCTGGTTGGTCAATTCCTCTGTTGTGGCTCATTCTCATTGGCTGACAACCCGGATGTGCATAGAAGTAGAAGTAGCTGGTTGTGAGAGTTTGGGCCTGAAATGAAAAAGTTGAAGCTTCACTCTTTAGGTTTCGCTGTTTCTCTAACCACAGTAGATTTCTTATCAGTGTGTGTCACCCACATGGTGAAGACTCTGACACTTAAAAAAAATACGGGTGTTAAATGATTCGTTGATGACAGAACAGCTAGCTGAAACCACTCAAATAATGACTGTAAGTTATTTGCATGGATTAATATATTGCATTTTCACTTCACCCAGTTTCTCTCAGGATGACCGCTTGTCTTTCTTAATCATATATTCTCATACACTGAATATCTTTTTTGTTTTGGATTAAGAAGAAACTGCCTGAAACAGTCACTCAGGGCTCTAGAATACAAAAAATAAATAAATAAAAATAACAAAAAAAACACCACCCACTTTTAAAATAATGACTTTCTCATATCATAGACCACATTAAGAACTTTTAGTGAGACATAATTAACACTAGAATTGCATATAATAATTACTTTATTGATTACTACTGAGTATTTTCTCAATTAACAGTTTTGTCTATAAAACATGAAAAAGCAGTGATAAGTCACAATACCTGGTGATGTTATAAAAAGACCAATTGACAAATCACCAGTTGGGTATAATGCAGGACAAAGAAAAGTATCTCATTTGATGATCTCAAACAACCACCATTTTGAATTTTTTGCTGGAAAGTAACTTAAATGATTTGTCAATTATCGATTAATGATTGCAGCTCCAACAGACATATTATGCAATATCAGAAATGATTGTTGGTGGCATACCTTATTTTATATCAGGAATATTTTAAACAACATTATATCAAGGCAAGGAAATGAAGGCATTTAAACATTCTGTTAGTTTGTCCATGGTCTTAAAGTCCACACTGAGATCTGTGTTTGTTAGAGCCACAAGGAGGATGACTGTCACATATCCTGTTTGAAAGGGATCTTGAGCTCGCACATATCACAGTAGATAAACAGATAGTGTAGGTGTAATTTTAAGGCGTTGCAATGAGTGGATGGCATAAAATAGGGTGTGTTTGAATGTGGGATTGCACTTGCAGCTTTAGTGTAATAGTTTAGTAAAAGCAATGTTTTGATGATGTAGTCTTAATTAGCTTTTTTGATCTCTCATAACATCTACATAGTTAAATGCAGATGCTTTAAATAACAGTTAATTCAGGCTACAAATAGCTTTTTATTTGTGTCTCTGTGTTTTCAGTGTGCAGGCAGTCAGCAACTCTCTGACACTGTGTCTTCCCCACACTTCACCCTCCAGTGAATCTAATTTTAGCCCTTAAATTTTCATTTAGCCCTTATCTCTTTCATCGTTCATTGTTGCCATCAGAACTGGACTTCAGAAATGTCCAGTTGGCTCATTATAATTAAAAACATGCTCTTTTGAGTGGTCCAGTGTGGGAGTTACACAAAAAAAATAAGAATAGCTGCAAGATTTTAGTTTCCTAACTTTAAGTAATATTTCCCAGATAGCCAAAGTCAAGGATATTTGATCATTTCTACTGCTCTGTGAGAAATGGTCAGATTCTCTTTTGCATTTGCAGGCATTGGAATTGGTTATAAATGGATTAAAATGAAACCTCATACATTTTGATCACATGATGTGGATAATTTGGATCTGTGAAAACTTTAGTAGCCTGACCAAGGCGCAGGTTGAAATTTCTTTGGCATCCCATTATCTTTGGTATGTAGCATCAGAGCGACCATAGTTCAACCCTATGTTCTTCAACAGATAAGATGTGAGAGAAAGTTTGTAGTCGATACTCAAAACTTGTCAAGTCTGTTCGCAAGCAAGTTCTGGGCAAACAGGAAGTATTTTGAGGAAACAACAAACAATCAGTTCTAGCATCTTCATCACGCACCCGATCAAGAGGCACACAACATTGGTGTAATGCATTCCTTCCGTTTTGTCATACATTACTGCCAGAATATTACCATAGATGTTTTCAATTAGTTTAAGTATAAACCTAATGAGGGGACAATTACTCTGAAGTTAAATATTTGCTAATGTGCTATTTTGTATCATACACCACCGTGTCCATGTGATTGTAAACCTGTGTTAAACTCCAGTCTATATTTACATGCACACAAAAAAAAATAGGTGTGGGAAATACAAAGAGCATCATTTGCATGTGTGGACAGGCCAAAGGAGAAACTGTTTCCTGTAAATGTAGGGTGGTGCTAGGGACAAGTGACTGAAGAGCAAACATATACATGTTTTATGTTTAATTTTCACTATATTCTACATTGATAGGATTGCACAAAGCAATGCCTCATTGTGTCATGTGCTTCGATCTGGTAGCTCTGGTGTTCAGTTGAGTCAGTCTGCAGATGTGCTGGTTAAAACTGTGCTGACAGGCTTGTTTGGTCCCTCAGTGTTCAGTCTTTTTAGTCTTGAATTCTCCCCCGGGGGGATCAATAAAAGCTCACCGTACCCTTCACCCTTGTCCGTGTTTTTTGTTTTAATTGCTGATCTATCTTTTCTTTGTGTGTCTGTAGGTGATGGGCCTCTCTACTCCTGGACAAGCAGAAATCACCAGTCTGGACTCAGGCAACATTGACGACGTCCTAAGTAAGGCATCAAACATTATTCCTCAAAACTGACTTAAAGGACCGTTTTCAGAAACGTTTTTGGAAATGCACTAATTTAATTTCTTGCTGAGTTAGATGAGAAGATCAATACCAACCTCGTGTCTGTTCATCCAATCTAAAGCTACAAGTGGTTGGCGTAGCTTGGCATGAACACTAGAAGCGGGGGGGCTTTTTCTTGATGCACATTACTTTTTCCTTCCTTTTTTACTTTTGCCAGGCCTGATATGTTGCAAGTTGCTGTAGCATAATAGTTTCTGTAAGCATAATTAA
Source organism: Terapon puta (assembly GCA_028564955.1). Lineage (NCBI taxonomy): Eukaryota > Metazoa > Chordata > Actinopteri > Centrarchiformes > Terapontidae > Terapon > Terapon puta. The sequence goes on along the minus strand of JAOXYL010000043.1, from coordinate 10,849,638 downwards.
TTAATTTTACAAGGACAGCCTATATTCATGAATGTATTTTGAAATGTATTGAGGCTTATATTTATTTCTCTGTGTGTTCCTTTGCAGATAATGCTGGGGTGGCATTAGTGAATTTTTACGCAGACTGGTAAGTGTATTGTTTTTTTCCCCACCACTCTGTATATTATATCAAGGATGGTAAAATAGGGGCGGCACAATGGTGTAGTGGTTAGCACTGTTCCCTGTGCCCGCGTGGGTTCTCTCTGGCTATTCCAGCTTCCTCCGACAATCCAAAGACACACACGTTAGGTTAACTGGTGACTCTAAATTGCCCTTAGGTGTGAATGTGAGTGGTTGTCTGTCCCTCTATGTCACCCCTGCGACTGACTGGTGCCCAGTCCAGGGTGTACCCTGCCTCTCGCCCAAGAATAGCTGGGATAGGCTCCAGCACCCTGTGACCCTGTCAAACAGGATAAAGCAGGTATAGAAAATGGATGGATGGATGGTGGTAAAACCTATCCATCCATAACACAGATGTTTCTTAGAAACATGATACAATATGTATAATTCAATTGCTGTAGTAGAGATTTAGTTGACTGTTATACTGTGTCTACTTAAAATCCCATGGCTGAGGTGGTCTTAATGATGGATGGTTTGATAATTGAACTGTTACTGGTACAAATCACATGACAACATCAGTCAATGCTGTAAAATGTAGTCCAGTGGATTTTTAAAAATCTATTTAATTCACATGCAAATTCTGGACATCCTTCTGACTGCACACCTCTCCCGCTATAGGTGCCGGTTCAGTCAAATGCTCCATCCAATTTTTGAGGAGGCATCTAACACAGTGAGGGAGGAGTTTCCTAACACCAAGCAGGTGGTGTTTGCCCGTGTGGACTGTGACCAACATTGTGAGTATCAGTTACCCGTTTTATTTATTATTTATTTTTTTGGTACCTGTTTTTGTTTTTACTGTTCTTTAACATGGTCAAGAAAAAATCTAATTAAAAGATACATATGTACCAAACTATTGATGTTGAAACATGAAAATATAATCAGGACCAGAGCCATATCATGTATTCATTTCGTCAGCAGCAAAAGTATCTATTTCAAAATGATGTGAAACAAAACAATCAAACCAATCTTAGTTATTTTGAAGCTCTTTTTATTTTCACGTTATAATGATTCAAATCATTACTATTACAGGGCATGGCTGTTGCTTATGGTGATCTAATGCCCTAAATTGCTCTAAACCGCTCTACAATATACAGGAAACCAAATAGGCACACATACACACACCTCCTCTCTTACTATATTTGATGCACATATGTACACATAGATGCCCGGGACACCAAAGCACAGACACATAAACCACCAGCCTCAGCCTTTTGAGATAAAGCAAATTAAAGAGAATTATTGATGACCTGCAAACTGTTTGAAGACTAATGACAAAACTGCTGCTTCCTGTGAAGACGGGAGGCTTAGAGACACCCCGCAGGGAGATTGACACCTGCCACATGCACACACACACACACACTCATTCACTGTGTGCAGAGAGAATATTTACTCTTGGTGGGGGGCAGCTTTCATGTGGGAGATCAGAGCTCAGAGCTGACTGAAGGCAGTGTTTTCAGACTGAGGTTTAAGCGCGTCTCTGTCACTGCTCCGCTCCTCATCCGCCCATCCCCATGTGTTTTTACTCTGACTCCTCGTCTTCATCAATTGATTTTTACATCTTTACTTAACTTCTCCTCTGCCTCTGCGCAGCGGACATAGCCCAGCGGTACCGCATCACCAAGTATCCAACACTGAAGTTGTTCCGCAACGGCATGATGATGAAGAGGGAGTACAGGGGTCAGAGGTCGGTGGCGGCCATCGCTGACTTCATCCGCCAGCAGCAGGTCGACCCTGTGAAAGAGATACACTCCGTGGAGGAGATTAATACTGTGGATGTGAGTGGCAAGCACACCTACTTTGTCTTTAAAACATTTTGAATCTGATCTTTGTCTAACACTTTCTTTTGCTCTGTAATTCAACAGAGGAGCAAAAGAAACATCATAGGCTTCTTTGAAAAAAAGGACTCCGATAACTACCACACCTATGAAAAAGTTGCCAACATCCTTAGAGATGACTGCACATTCTTGGCTGCCTTCGGGTGAGACTTTGCACTGTTGTTTGATCCATATCCCTAAAATCATTTAAATGAATGTTCCGTGGATATTTAGGCTTATCTTAAACGTTTCATAACTGCTTTACTCTTCTAGTGCTGCATCCGAGTCGGAGCGCTTCAGTGGAGACAATGTAATCTACAAGCCCGTGGGGGAGAGCGCCCCTGACATGGTCTACCTCGGCTCACTCACCAACTTCGACCTGACCTACGCTTGGGCCCAGGACAAGTGTGTGCCTCTGGTTAGGGAGATCACCTTTGAAAATGGAGAGGTTTGTTGCGTGTTTTTTTTTTTTCATAAAGAGCATTGTCAGCCTAAAGATAATCTTCTGCTTTTGTGGCTTATTAAGAATATGTAGGTGTACACATAGATGTTTACACAGAAAACAGCCTGGAGGGTATTCATAGAGTCTGTGGGTAGTCCATCTGCTGAACTGTGGAAAGGCCCTGACTCCATCTGTCTTTGCATGCGTGTGTGTTTTCCAGGAGCTGACTGAAGAAGGAATCCCTTTCCTCATCTTGTTTCACGTCAAAGAAGACACAGAGAGCTTAGAGAAGTTCCAACATGAAGTGGCTCGCCAGCTCATTAGCGAGAAAGGTGAGTGTGTGTTTGTGTCAGTGAAATCTAGTCACTCGTGGGCCAAACAGCCCTGTGCACAAAAGTGGTGTTGATAACGTCTGTGTCTCCTTCTCAGGTTCTATAAACTTCTTGCACGCGGACTGTGAGAAGTTCCGTCACCCTCTGCTCCATATCCAGAAAACTCCTGCTGACTGTCCTGTCATCGCTATAGACTCATTCAGACATATGTATGTCTTTCCCGACTTTAAAGACCTCTCGTAAGTATCAACTTTCACTTTCTCTATAAAATGATTTTCGATTTGGGTTAGAATCCATTGTGTGTGTGTACAGCTGTTATGATCTTGAAATAAGATCCTCAAAATCAGCAGTATCTGGTAAATGAATAAGTGATTCCAGATTTCTCCTTTTGATGCATCTCCTTTTTAAATATGATGAAAAAAAATTAGAAATGAAAAGTATGGGTCTGTAAATTATTCTGGCAAAAAGAAATGGACAAATATGAATGAAAACTCACCACAAATGCACCTGTAATTACCAAATGAATCATCCATGTGTCAAATCAGTCTGATTTATTCAGTATTCTTTTGGACATTTTTAAACATTTAAATTGTTCATAACACGATCTCCTTAAATTAAGTTAATTTCATTACATACACGCACGGTCGCACACACATGCAGGCGCGCATGCATGCACACACACAGAGACACACACACACACACACACACACACACACACACACACACACACACACACACACACTGTAACCCACTGTGCACTCAACACCAGAGAAATGTCACAGCTCCTAAAATCTGTCCTTTATGAATGGGCCAGGACACCGGAGCTAATGTGACATGATTTGGCACGTGCAATAAGTGCTAAACTAATCCAGTCTAATCTAATTTAATCTTATTTATTCTGCCCCTCTCACCCCCACCACTCTGCCTCCCCCGGTCCCCAATCAGAGTCTGATCAGATAGACAGAAGCCCCGAGGACTGACCAGCCCTCCACAACCTAATTACATCACATCACCACTGCATGTGGCACACAGCTTGTAATTACATTAGCGCAGTGTATGTTGTATATATATGTATGTGTGTGTTTGTGTGTGCATGCTGCTCTGACACACGGGGGTTAGCTGCGACTGGGGACCAGCTCCGCCTGTGTGATATGACAACAGCTCATGACCTGTTGTTAATGAGCGCACGTCACAAGCCAGTGTTGATGTGGATTAATGCTGCTCTGCGACACGTCCGCAGGGATTAACGTCCTCCGCTGCTTTGTCTCGCATCAACTCTGACCCGCGCAGTAGTTCAAACAGGTCTTTCTTTATTTCTGAACTCAATGTGTAGGAATGTCTCTGTTAGATGCGCTGTAGATGGGCCTCTTGCGAGAACTATCCGCACCATCAAAACTGGCTCCTAAGTGGGATGTACGAATTGAAGTGCATTTATCAATTTTCTTTTACCCAGAATTTTGTTTCAGTAGAAATCGAAATTCATGAGCGATCCAAACCTGATACAAGTATAAAAAAAATAGTCTGGCTCTGTTCACAAAGGGAAAAACACTGCCAAACAATTATGCCTTTAAGTAACTTAAATGAATGTAACCTACCATGATTTTCACACCATATTGTTGTCGTGACTTTCCAGTTTAATGGAATATTACTGGAGGGCTTCTTCTTCAGATTTTGCTCCAGAAGGACGTTTTTAGAATATCTCTTCATGTCTGGGCGGGGCAGCTTTGATGCAAATGTGTTCTCTCTACTCTTGTGTAACAGTCTTTCTGATTGAGACTTGCCTCCAGACGGAGCACTTTGGGTGTTCGACTATGCTAATGATCATTTCCCACAAACTCAAATTGAGCTTGTTGATTTCAACTTGCATGAACAAGTTTCCCAGAGAAAAAGAAGACATGAAAAAGGAGATTTAGGATAAGGCTAGAAAAATGTTATTGCACGATGTGTAATCTGTGGTTCTTGTTCAGTGTCCAAGGCAAGCTGAGACAGTTTGTGTTGGACCTTCACTCCGGAAAGCTACACCGAGAGTTTCACCACGGTCCCGACCCCACGGACAGCACGCCCGGACAGGTCAGACAGAAGCGCTGGCAAACACTGCAGAGTCACTGAAAATTGCTTTTACACGCGTCATGTGAAACTTGGCTGTTTCTTTCATTTGACTCTCACCTTCAGGAGGAGACGGGAGGAGAAGTGGCCAGCAGCCCTCCAGAGAGCTCTTTCCAGAAGCTGGCGCCCAGCGAGACCCGCTACACCATCCTCAGGGACCGCGACGAGCTGTGACCTCAACGGGCTTCCAGTGATCCTGTGACTCAATGCCGTGCCCCGGGAGGTCAGGGAGGGGGTTAGGGTTGGGACAGGCCAGCGGGACAGAACAGCAACACCCAACACCCTTACTGAAGAGGAAGAGATGGAGA
>JAOXYL010000043.1:10812534-10844377 GCA_028564955.1 Terapon puta | reverse complement strand
AGGAGGAGATGGAAGAGGAAGGAGAAAAAAAAGAAGAACAGGAGTGCAAGTCCACGACACAACCACGTTGGAATAACCTATATTTTCATAACTCTTTCACGTACAATTTTTATTTTGGATCAAAAGGAAGTGGGGTAAAGAAGGAAATGTGTGTGGGCAGGGGGTAGGGGCATTAGGACATCAAGAGAAGTGTTTTTACTTTTATTTTTTCGAGCTTGTAAATACGTTTGTGCTACATGGGAGTCTCATTGTCGGTCTAAATTAAATGCAGAGTTTTCTTAATTTTATTTTATTTTTTTTCCATCACCCGGCTTTTTGTAGAAAACAAAAACCAGAAGAGTTCCCTCACTCCTGTTGTATGGTTCTTATCTGTGGGTAGTCCAGTTCAGCCTGTATGATAGGAGACGCTTGATTAGTCTCACTGACCTCGTGGTTGCATCTCAAATGACCAAGTCTAGTCCAGTTTATTTGTATAGCACAATAACAATATGCCTGTTCAAAGTAGCTTTATCTCCATATCTTCTCCACACACTCAGAGTTCTGAAGGAATAGACAAATATTTTGAAATACATGGCGGGGCTAACATAATTTCAAACTATGACTTGAGACAGAAGATAAAGAGACAGAGCTACCCCAACCTATTGAGATGCACCTCTTCTCTCCCTGGTACTAAATGGCTATAGATTATGATGTCTCTCATAGTGCTGATAAAAAGTATTGCCCCTTTTGTCCTTTTTTTTTATGTTACTGTTTTACAACTGAATCACAGTGGATGTAATTAGGATTGTTTTTTTGTCAACTATCAACAGAAAATACTGAAAAGTCAACGTGAATGAGCTTTTGGCCATCATACAAAATTCTGTGTTTGGTGCAACTTAGCGCCAGAAACACCATCCCCATCATGAAGCCTGGTGGTGGCAGCATCATGCTGTGTGGAGGTTTCTCTGCGGCAGGCCCTGTACAGCCTGTGACGGTAGAAAGTTCAAAACGATGCAGCAAAACAAAGACATCTTGTTGAGAAATCCTACAAATGCAGATGTTTGTATGTTTGTTCAAAGGAATGGCTTGAAAACATCCAGGCCCGATCCAGAATTTGTGTCAGGACTTGATAATTATCTCTCACTCAAAGTATGGGCATGTATCTCAACCAAAGTGACTTGGAAAAAAAAATGTGTCTAGAAGTGTAAAGCTGTTACAAGCTTATTGAAATAGACTTAAGGCTGTAACTGCTGCCGAAGGTGCCTCTATTAAGTATTGTCTTGAAGGACATGAATACTGTAATCAGGAATTTTATTCATTCTTGACTCAAGACTGGTCTGTAGAAATCGGAAGTCTTTTCCCTGTTTGAGTGTCTACAATGCTGAATACCTCCACTGCTGTAAAACAGTAAAACATTAAAAGTCAAAGCGGGCTGGATACCTTTTTAAAGGCACAGTATTTGCCATAACACCTCTGAGTTGTGATCCCACGAAACAAATAAGAGGCGGGGGGGTTGAAATGGCGTACTTTAAAATGATCATGAATTTATGAAATGGCTGTTGTTTTTGCTGTTACCTGTTGTCAAATGTGTCATCATGCTGGGGGAGAAAAGACTGTGTGCTTCCCAGTGTTTTAAAGAGCCGTGAGACGAGAGGGGGAAAACCCATGCGATAAATGGTGGAAATTTACAGTCTGCCACTTTATACAAGTTCTCTTAAAACTGGTTTTGTCTCTTTATATGTCTTTGAGGTTTTGGTACATGTCTAAATCCCTGAGATCCACTGAGAGTTAATTAATCCAAAAACAATAGCCAGATTAAGAGTATGGGGGACCCATTGCTAAGTTTGTACTGTGCGTCCTGCCCTTCCATAGAAGCCAACAGTTGCCTGCATCGTGACATATCAGCCCACATACAGGAGAGCAACGGGGGGGTGGGGGTGTGATGCCATTTCTAAACCAGTCATCTCAGAGGGGAAGAAGAGTAAAAAATGAAAAAGTAAATTAAAAACCATTTTACAGGATATCACGGTGTCTGATGTTTTGTATGTCAGTCTCTGAACTCTACTGATGTCATTGCTGTTCTGCTTATACAATGAATGACACGGCTGTTGAAAAGAAACACTTCTTTTATTTGGCAGAAAACTGGCTGCAGTATAATGAATACATGGCAGGTTCTTACACTCCAGTCCCTGAAGTAATATGGACGGTGGCACTTTGGCGCTTTTTGTGCAATTTTGCTCCCAAACTTGTCTGTATTTACATAGAGTTTAACTTACATAAACATTGAAGCAATAACACTTTAATTATATTAAGTCTACCTTACGCCACAGTGATGTTTTCTCCACACATCATTCTTAACCCCGTCTCAGTAGCACAGCTGTTCACATTGAGATGCTATTTTCTGCATAAAGAACAGTGAAAAACAAAAAAACAAGTGTTGAGAAAGAATAATATGGAAGTGTTCTTATTTGAGAGAATTACTAGTTGCCTGACTTTATTTGATGCTAAATATTTCTTTGAATAACCCAGAGCCATGTCAGGCTGACCCAACCACACACTGAAAGCTGTAGTGCAAATAACTGAAAATGGCTTCAGAATAAAAAAAAACAAAAAACACATACACATTTGTGTGAATAAAATTAGATGAATGTCTGCACAGAAAGACCATTCACACCTGATCATCAAAGTAAGGCTGTTATTACATAATGATTTTTAGTGCTTGGTAACCGCAAATCTTGGCAATGACGTCTAATATAGTCTCCCAGAGGCTACGTGAGCAGTACCAGAGGTGTGGTTCAGGCTCCTGTTAGTGTCCGTCAACTCAGGACTCTGCGATAAACCAGAAACTGATCAGAACTGATGGGTCATTTGTCCTTGCTTGACTCTAGTTCAGGTGGTGATTCAGGCGGAGGTGCTGTCAGTTGTTTCATCTGTAGATCCACTCGGGCTTTGCGGTGTTTCTGGACCAGGTTGCCCCCTGCGAAACCCAGGGCGCCCCCTCCCAGAGCAGCAGCCACCCCTGCAGCTTTGAACCCAGCCAGCAGGCCCAGTGGACCTCCCAATACGCCGCCCAGCACCGCCCCGGCAACCGGCAGCACCGCCAACTTGTAGCCCACCGCCTAGAGAGACAGAAAGAAGAGATACGCTCTGGTTTAATTTAACACACCGCACACCTTTGGAGGCATCAGGACTTTGAGGCTTCAAGACAGTCTGCGATAGAGTTTGGAGGCGTCCTTTCATGATCATACATCAACCCACGGACAGAGGAAGAAGAAAAAAAAAAAAAAGACACAAACAAGCCTGCATGTGCAAATGTAAATCAACACTTCCACAGCTGCATCAAAGCGTTTTCATTATCTTCATTTTGGAGAAATCAGAGAGATGTGGCCGGTGTGTTATTACGGCTGTTATCTTCAGAGTGGAAGGTGCGCTTTGCTGATGACAATTAATGACACACACACACGCACGCACACACGCACAGAGAGGGACACACATTTGATTAACACTTCACTATTAAATTAATCTAGTTCAAAAGCTGGCGTTGCGTGTCCCCACCCCTGTGGCAGTTGAGGGAATTTTAATTTCATCTGAGCTGAGTTAAAAGGACTCTGGGCACAGGTTGTAGAGAATGGAGATAATGTGTGTGTGTGTGTGTGTGTGTGTGTGTGTGTGTGTGTGTGTGTGTGTGTGTGTGTGTGTAATGCTGTTTGACCTGATGACAGATTACGAGCTTTCAAACACGTTAAAACATCTGACATCCCTCTCATCTGCTTTATCTCCCTACGACCCCCCATCGTCTAATGTGCAGCCAACTCCATTTACCAGCAACCTTACAGAGAGGTCAGCCTTTGTTTGCATCGCCATTTGGGTGAATTTAATTTAAATCAGCTATTTAAGGTGAATAATTTAATTATTTAAGCCATTTATTTTGAAAACATTAGGACAACAGTTTGGGTTTTTAATGGGGCCAGTGCACCTACATTATTTTAAAAAAATGAATTTCCCACTTACTTTTACGGGGATATAGCCGTTGCTTTTATTTGCCTAGAGCTCAATATATCAGTCTGACATTCCTGCTGCCATCAAGACAATGAAGGAGGTTCACAATTGAAATAAGTTAATTTAATTATATCACTTTGGGAGGTGGCTTTTTCCTGTGTATGCACATATATCAGGAGCAATTTGAGATTCAGTGTCTTGCTCAAGGAGAAGCCAGGGATCAAAGCATCACTACCCAAAACTTACAGCCACGAAAAGTATGTCAAGAATTTAGTTTAATTTTAGAATAGAGGCTCTTTTTTTTCCAGAAAAAATTTGTTCAGAATGGAGCTACTCTCTGAAGAACAACTAGTCCATCCAACAACTCTTTAACAGTGCTCAGATTATTCCCAATAATGCGAACACTACTTCAAGCAATGGATGTTGAATTGGGTGAATTGGTCCCCTCAGTTGTGCTTGGGCGGTGGCAGAACACTCAGTAACCAAGACTAATCAGCATCTGCATGGTTTGATACCACTAGAAGTAAGCAAGAAAATGTTTTTTTCTCTGTATATTTTAGATGAGCAGACAAGGATGTCAGAAGACTGTTTCTCTTTTCAGCTTATTTACTCTCCTCCGTTAGCATTTACAGGTTCTCCTCGGCACAAAGGAATCACGACTGTGTCACCATCATCTCTGAGAGTCTGTAATTACGCTCTAATTATTTCACACCTCCACTGTGTTCCTAAAAGGTCAGAGTAGACCACTCGGACCTTGGACGGATGGGCATTTCTTTCCTCTCCCTTTAACCCCAAAAAACAAAACACTGAGAGAGAGAAGTTAGAAATTGTTTTCTGATTTACAATCTTTGGCAGAAAACAGCTTGTAGTGTTGTGTGTGTGTGTGTGTGTGTTGTAGATTAACAACAACAGGTGATTCACTCTGGGTATTACAGACAAAAAGTTCAACATTTCAAGTGTGTAATATGTGTGAAGGGCACTGAGTTGTCCTTCTGAGTAACACTCTGTGTAAGAGTGTATTGAATTGATAATGGAAGCCCGAATGCTGCTCTTGAAAAACTATTAAACAGTCATTCAAACCTCTCCTTATGCCACACACACACACACACACATAGACCCTCTCTTGTCACCCCTCTCATCCTACCTCTCTATCACTCTTCCTCCCCTCCTCTCCTCTCTACCCCTCTCCTCTCTCTATTTCCTTAATTGCAGCTTTCCTCCGTATTCGAGCGGATCAATAGGGACAAACGCTGTGGAATGGCTGGGAGGCAAAGTGCCATCGATCTCCCCATCTCCCAAACACTAAACACACACACACACGCGCGCGCATCAGATCATCAGGACGCACACATACACACCTTCCCCAGGCTCTTGGTCCCCTCCTCCACGTTGGCAGCGGCTGTGTTGACGTTGTCCTCTATGCTGTCAATCTTCTCCTGCTGGGACTGATGCACATGGGTTAGACACACACAAACACATATTAACACACGCTGTACACACTAGCACATCCACCTCACCTACATATGCACAAATGTGTGACAGACCACCTGGTGTTTCTTTTTTTTTTTTTTTTTCATCTACCCAAATTCTGCTCCAAGTTAACAAGGGAAGTGAGGCTGTGAATGAATGAGTGTGAAGTCTATAGGTATATTCAAAGGAGATTTCACTGGGGGTGGGGTCATACTGTGTGTGTGTGTGTGTGTGTGTGTGTGTGTGTGTGTGTGTGTGTGTGTGTGTGTGTGGCATTGTGTAGATCTCATGAAATATTCAGAATGGCAGCTGTCTCTCTCCATGTGAAGGCTGGATGGACACAGTGACCAAACAACCAGCAGAGCACTTTCCTTCTTCTCCTCCTCCTCCTCCTCACCTTTTCGTCAGTAGCCCTCTCCCACCCCCCACCCCCCCCGAGCTAAAAGTCAGGGTTATTTTACAGATTCAGCTGGGTCCATTTCTACAACTTCGCTTATTTTGATGCTCCAAGTGAAAACGGCAGTTTTGCACATTAACACACCAAATCTTAGATTGTGTTAGAATTATGTTACAGCCACACTAATCTGCATACAGTGATGATAGGTCTGCAGTTTACAGTTATTTTCATTATTAATTAATCTGCTGATTATTTTCTACACAGATCAGTTGGCATAAAATTAGTGAAAACTGGCCATTAAAATTTCCCATAGGAAAATTTGACACCTTCAAATGTTTCCATTAATTTGACCAACAGTCCAAAATGGAAACATTTAATTTATAATCATATAAAACAGAAATTCAGAAAATCTTCAAATTAGCTAATTTCAATTTTTCACACTTTTGCTAAAAAAAAAAAAAATCCATTTGGCTTTAGGCTGAGGAACCTGAGGAACGTCCCCGATTTGGGTTTTGGTGAGGCACCTTTGATGAATTTCTCTCTCCCTTGTTTCCTGTCATCTCTCTACTATTGTGATTTGTGATCTGATAAAAGCTCTTCCTTTTAATTATTACATTACAAATAATAATAGTTAAAAATCATAACAAAAGAAAGAGAGATGACAAAAATGATAATGTGATTATCAAAATAGTCAGATTAATTTTCTACTGATCAACTAATCAACTCATAGCTGCAGCACTAAACGATTGATTGAAAGCTCTATTAAGTTAACTTTTAACTTTGTACTGAGAATGTTTTTAACTACATTTGTCAATTGTTTTTTTTATTTAATCTTACTGTATGGTTTTGTAAACAATATGATGAGTTAATAAATGGTTATTAAATGGTAAAATGGTAAAACTATTAACAATTACCATTAACATGAAGATGATGCTTTTTTAGATGATGCATAAACAAAAATGTATTTATTCCAGTTTGGCGAAAAAAATAATTAAGTTAAAATATTTTTGCTTTACTGTTTCTCATTTGTATTATATTATAACTTAAGGAGATCTTAAACCAAATGAAAATAATAACGTGAAAACCTGACATTGAATAATGAATTGGAAGGTGTCAGACACATTAGACTGATAAATTGTGATGGCCACTGTTGACATGTCCCAGGGTAAATAAAATAAATATGAAATACTTGATAGATTCTTTGACAATTTGAATACAGTATTTGTCAGAAAAGAAAAAGACACAGATGAGAACATGCACCGGAACAACCAGTAACATGACGCATGTTCAGACAACCACACACTCACTCAGTATTTCCACTGTGGCTGAGCGCTGGAATATTACTCCCCTAACGGCGTCTCTTACCCTTGAGACACCACAACAACATGTCTATGCTCTTTCTGCACCCCCCTCATGCCTCTGTCTGTTTTTTTTTTTTACCTCGACTACATCTTCACTTTCTCTCTTTCTCTCTTTATCTCTCCTTCACCCAGCCTCCTTGCTGCCTCCCTGCTCCTCTCTCTCTCCATCCCTGAGGATAGAGTGATAATCTGAGCCGTCTGTTCCCCACCTGCTCCGATGTATCCCCTGTTCCCCACCTCTCCCCCTGTGGACAACCCGCCGTCCTCACCCAAATCCTCCCTCTTGCCCATGTCTACTCCTCAATCTCTCCTCTCGCCTTGGTGAAGGGCCTCTGGGGCCCCAGCAGCAGTCCTGAGCTGATCTGCGTAACCTCGTCTCGGAGGAGCCTTACCAGGCAACACGAGCACACATGGTCAAATACACACACACCACTTCCTGGAAACGCTATAGGCGGACTGCTTCTGTCACATTGTCTTTGTTCACAGGGGTAGCTGCGCAATGTGTACACATGTAGATAGATACACAGCGTTGAAATTGTGAACGTAGCAGCCAGGAAGAACGCAGCAGAGTTGAGTGTTTCTACTCACATGGACAAGCAGAGAAAACTCTGTCACCAAACCGCTCAGCTCCTTCAGATCCTAAGAAAGAAAAACAACAACATATTTATTTCACTTATTGCACGAACCTGCCAGTGTCTTGCATTCCCTCTTTATGGATACAGTTTCTATTCCCCAAGGCACAATCTACACTAATGTACAGGGCAGGACTAATTGTTGGGCCTCAGTATAACTATATGTACTGTTTGAGGTCAAAAGGTACATATGTGTTACCAAACAGTAAAAGGTCCACATAAGTACTATCTAATATACATAATAGAGTTCAATATCAGGATATAGCGTGTGTATTTGGTAAAGTATTATTTTTACTTTTAGATCTGACAGTTTCACTGTTTCCTTATCTCCTTATGGTAGATTTGGAGGTATGAAAGTGCAGGTAAACACCTAGTTAAATATTGGATCTGTTTTTCATGAGCAACATTCTGCCAATAAAACGGCTTTTTTAAGGCAAACAAATCAGGAGAAAATGAGTTTGTTCATCCCTGTTGACATTTAACGGTACAGCAGCTGTACCTTAGGAAGGTACTGCCCCCGTGATAAGCCGTACCTCCGGCCGCAAAGGTACATGTTTATTATGCTGCTTCTAACAGTGTTGACAAACACACTAACTATTGAGAGTGAATCCTAATGTGCACTGTATGTATTACAGTAGAGCAGCATGAAATAAGGTCTGTAGGAACAGGTAAGAGGGGTCAATTGCATTAGATGATCTACCAATATAAATGAATAATGCATGTAACCATAACAACGCTGAGTACAGACCAAGACTGGAAACTACTTTCTTGCAGTTCGCGTTTAGTGCTCTGATTTTAATTCAGCGTAGGCCTGTTTCATGGAAAACATTGTGACAGGTCACAGTAGGAAAAAACAAGACGTGTAAACAATAAATTGAATAAGAGCTGAATTCTGAAGTCTTAGCTGCTTCAGTTTCAGCATGCTGGTATTTTGCATGTGTGTGTCTCATTGTGACTAAAAAAACAGAGCCTTTGTTAACACTTGTGCTTTTCCTACTATGACAAGTCAAAATGTCTGCTGTTAAAAAGGCCTATTGTTTGGTGCACATAACTTGCACAACTCAGCTGTTTGGGAAACACTTCAGGGGTTGATTTCATTCTCCAACTTTTTTAAGAGGGGAAAGATTGATGTTGGCAGTAACAAAAAACAAACAAACAAGTTGCCATATATCAGAGTTGATATTTTTAGCCAGCATTTGTGGGCATAGTTTTGTTGTTTACTATGGTTAAAGTGAGTTTAACAATGCTATTAAACTGCTATAAGAGCTGGGAAATCATACTTTTCACCTCCTTTGTGATAACATGAATAAGATAAAGAACATATGGAGCATGATTAAAGGATTTGTCGTAGGGTAGTTTGGAAAAAAAACAATGAATTTTAAGTGAGTATAAACTAGGGTATGATATCCAGACTTGTAATAGGATGCTCGTCTAAACATGGAGGAAATCAAAATGTCCTGACACGTATACCTCTTCCAGGTTGTCCCAGGACTCAGCTGCACTCTGGTCAGCAGGGATTTCTGGAAGGTGAAACTGAATTTGCTTGCCAGACGCTGGCTCCTCGTCCACGTTGTCATCAGCGTTGCAACTGCTGGACACAAAGCTGGACGGCTGAGCAGCAGGTGGTGGTGCTGACGCAGGCTGAGGCACGGGGTTAGAGTGCAAAAGCAGGAAGTCTTGTACGGCCGCAGACGCTCTGTCTCTGACTGGCTTGACAAGTGCTTCTAGAGCAGTGGTGTCTTCGGCACGAACCCGAGTGCACAGCTTTTCCATTTCTCTGATGTTAGCTCTCAACTGCTGCAGGGGGGCAGGAAAGAAACAGGTTTCTCAGTACTATGAAGAATCATGTCTGAAACATTTCAGAGGAGTGTATGAATGAAATGCAATCTACTACACACACACACAAACACAACAAGCTGTGTTTACACACCCTGTGTTTATTTTTTACCTGGTAACTAACAAACACGAAGCATGAAATTCACAATCACAAACAGTTCTCTGTTGGTTGTTGGAAAGAAGTTCTCATGCATCCCAGTAAACTGCTCTAGTGATGGGAAATGTGTGTGTGTGTGTGTGTGTGTGTGTGTGTGTGTGTGTATGTGTGTGTGTGTGTGTGCACATTGGGTTGTGGGTTTAATAAGGTTCAGATATGGTGCTGTGGAACACAAGCCCCCTCATCCCACCGTGCCCTGAGGGTGACAGGAGGATTACATCCCAGCCATCAGCCCTCCAGGCCGCAGCACGACCCGGACTCAGAGGGTCAACACACTGCCAATAACGCATTCGGCTAATTACACAACATGAATAAACATACATGCATACACTTGTCCTTGTGTGCATAAAGCTGAAAAACACACTGATTAACATGGAAACAGTCAGGTCAGGCACCTGTCAGCCTACAAATGAACTGCGGCCATAAGATGCTCGACAACAACGAGAACAACCGGATGCTTACTAAATGGCAGATTTAAAAGAAAAAAAAAAATTTAAATTCAGTTTCAACTTCGTTCACTCGTCTCACAGTGTTTGTCGCTGCCCCTGTAAAAGTCGGGGTACTGAGTCTGCCTCTGTCTTTCTCTTGGGGGTTAACTAGACGCCAGGCTAGTGGGAGTAAACATCTATCACACAGTATAGTGCAGAGAGAGACAGAAGTCTGTCTTTCTGTGAGGAGGGACAAAGGACAGATGGAGAAAATGTAATAAAGATAAACAGGCAAAGGGTAGGCAGACTAAACGGACACACCTACTGTCAATCTATCTCTCTATGGTATGGAACATAAGCACACTCATATACACACGTGAAGCAGAGTAGACTAACCCGTACTCTGGATTAACACCAATGAAGACATGGGAAAGCACTCTGTGTGCGTCCCTTGGGTTCACAGGGTAATGGTGAGAGGATAGGTGTGCGCCTGTTTGGAGTTATTTCACCTTCAGAGACATGGTGGCTTCCAGGCAACAACATCCCTGGAGGCGTTTCACACCCACCACGTGAAGTATGCAAGAACTTACACACACTAAAGGGATGGTGTGTTTGAGGTTTGGTAAGAGCACTTTCCCTGCCCTGATTTTTATTTATATAAGAGTGAATTTCTACAGAGAAAGTGAATTTTGTTATGAACAACTGATCCAATCTCTGTATTTTATATGTTTGTATATATTCATGAGCAAAATACAACTTACTGGGCAATAGAATTCTACATTTAACAGATTTATTTGATTACTTTTAACCACATCCCTTTGCCTTCCGCAGGTATAGTGGCTCACTTGTCATTGAGATGCCTTTGTTGTTATCATCTGACCTTAGAAAAGAATAAATAAAAAGCATTAAAAATAGTATAAGTAAGTTAACTGTTTATTGGGTTTGTTTTTGTCAAGCTTTTGTTTTTCTATTCACCAACAAGGACATTCACTTATGCTTATCTAGTGTATACATCATTTAATATTTTATTCACTTTGCTTATTGTGTTGTGGCAGGGTTCAGTTGTTTAACTCATACACCAGTCGCTGCCCCTCCACTGGTCTTCACTTTTGATTTTTAAACTACAAATTTGACAACGGCAAATCAGCACACAAACATCAACTTTCTCTAAAACTTTTACAGGGATGTCCTGAGCCAGAGAGTCACACTGTCATCTAAACAAACCTCACTTTCACATATGTTCCAGGCTTGGATGTGAATAATAAAGTGAATGCATCTGTGATGACACGCAGACTGGTGGTTACAAGTGTGAAGGTATGATGCCTTATGAAGGAACTGGAATATGTCATAAAGCTCACTGCTTCTGTCACTCTCTCACACACTCGCACACACACATACCAATGTATGTTTGAGGTCAACAGACTTATACCTGAACAGTTCTGCTGGCATTGATGTGCTCCTGGTGAAGGCGATCCCATTGGTGGCTTTGCTGATACTGTGAAAAATGGAGGGAAAAAAGATCTGTTATCCATCTGTGAACCGGAAGTGAGAAAGCGGATGTGAGCATGTGATCATGTGCTCTCCAGATTTCAGCCATCACCTTCAGTATGTTATTGTGGTGTTTCTGCAGCCTCTCCAGGTCCGTGGGTAGAGCCACTTTAATGAACTTGTGGATTGGTGCCTCCAGGCGCCTCAGTGTCAGCTTGTTGCCTTCCTCTGCCATGTGTCCTGCTGACTGCCCACAGCCAACACCTCTGTGCAACTTAGACACTGCACCTGCTCAGCTTTATCTCACTGCCCCCACAGACACTGTAAATACCAGCAGAGCATGATTTTATTAAATATATAAATCAAATTAATAAACTCTGTGACACATGCGGGTCTGCCCACACATCTAAAATTGGCACCTCCATAGACTAATAAATATTTTGTTCTTGCCAACATTCTTTGAGTAAAAAGACTAACTGGTCTTGCTGATAAAAAAAACAAAAAAAAAACATTTATGCTGAAATGATTCCTTGATCAACCAATTAGTGGCCAGAAAAGTAATAAACAATTTTGACAATCAAATAAAAGTTATTTATTAAGCAAAAATGAGAAACATTCTCTGTTTCCAGCTTCTCAAATGTCAATCTTAAGTATAAAACTTTGTTTTTTGGATAGCTGCAGTTACTTGTGACTGGCATTTTCACATTTGCTTGACTAGCAATGATTCAATGCATTGGAAAATAATGGACAGACGTACCAATATAGACAAATAGTCTTTTGTTGAAGTCCTATATAACACTGTGCCATGTGAAGCTGACACCAGTAACTAGGTCACTAAGCTTAAGACAGGAGTTTTTGTACACTCTGTTTTACTTTTATGCTTAATAAAGTTAATTTGAGTGTAAACATGTGACACAAAGTTAGAAACAACAAAACAGTTTTCTGAGTATCCTGATGTTACACATGATTTCTCCATTTCTTTCTGTCTAGTGGTTCTATTTGTACAAGCCATACAAAATGTGTCATTGTGCTCAATTCTGTTGCACTCCATAGTTCACACTTTGAGTTATGTTGTGTATTATGTTTGTTATTCTTATGTAAGTTATGTTTATCTATTTATTTCTATCTTCTTTGCTGTACGAGTACGAGATGGTACTGCAAAAACCAGAGTCAAATTCCTTGTATGTGCACACATACCTGGCCAATCAATCTGACTCTGATTCTGAGTTGCTCTTCTAACATCTAAATGGCAGAGAAGAGTGGAAAAGAGATCATTTTAATTCCTTTAGATAGTCAAGACATTGTTTTTAGTTAATATCACAAATCACACTGCCTCAAGTAGCTTTCCAATCTGTAAAACACACCGAACCCCTATAAAAAGACCGTGCTGGATAACTTAACCTGTAATAGTTCATAAAATAAATATGTTTTATAAGTTGGTGTATATTTAGTAACGATAATATGTGGTAAGCTAGCTGGCAATTGAGTGAAATGCACAATCATTTCCTTAAAATGTCGTGGTGTAAAAGTATAAAGCAGTATAACCAACACAACACAAGTACACACAAGTACTGCAAACTTGAGTATTTAACAGACTTATTAATAACTAATAACCACAGCTGTTTCTCCCAGTAGTTAAATGATCGGAGTGGCCAGGTGTCATCTCTCAGCTCAGTGCTGAAGCTCGTAAATCTTTATATTAGCTAACACACAGACTGAGCGAACACATCCTGCACACTGTCCACGTCCGATGACTCAAATTAAACAAAAAAAAAGGACAAACGGCGACACTTACCACTGAAAATATCAATCACGGATTTACTTTATATCGACAGAGGACTGCTGTGAGCCCCCATTCTGGTGAGAGGATCGGACTTTAACTGCTTTTGCTCATTTTCGGTGAAGCTTTCGATTTGTTCCTGACACTTCTTCGTTGTTTGTAAACAATTCTCGTCCAGGTGCGTCCGCGAAAAGTTTCCGACCTCGACCAGCAGCCCTCCGTACATTTAGTTCCGCCTCTGTGCCTGATGACGAACCACTGTAATATTTATCATATGTTAAACGATAAATAAAATAAAATAGAGATACACGTTGTACACTTAAGTATAAAACCTGAATACTAAACATAGGCTATATTTCTGGTAATTTGGGGTTTACACTCCTTTTACATTCAATATGTCACACAATAATAAAAAATTAAGATAAAATAAATGTTGGATGTTCATCAGCAGGGCTACAACAACATTTTGATCATAATGTAGACAGATAAACAAAAAATATAACTTAAAAGTTGAATGATTAAATAAAACAAAATTCCTTGTTTTCAAGTGCTATTCATAGTTTCCATTTTTTTAAATATTATTTTAGTTTTATTTTAGTTTTATATACCTCTTTTTATTTCTTTTTTCTAATATTTTCTATTTTACTTATGTTTATTTCTGTACTTGTGTTGTTGCAACAGCAATCAAATTTCCCAATAAAGGTTTGTCTTCTTATTATCTTCTAATCTTACCCTTTTTAAAGGCCACTCACACATTTCTTTGGTAGATGGGGTTTTGTTTTAGGTCCTTGGACAACCTCAAAATTTCCAAACCTTCGCTGGGGTTGTGATAAGTGTAATTCTAAAAGTGACTGTGAGGCCATTCTGTGTGGTGAGATGTTTAAATGACTGACCTTTGAAAATGGCACACAATCACTCAGTCATAATAATGTCAACATAGTACAGATCACAAATGAAAAAATCTCATCAGGTCACAGGCATAGTCCCAACATTAAAATAACACAGATCTGGTTATTAAACGTTAAAATGACCTGATCAGTGTTACCACAGTGATGAGTGATTAGTTGGCTGTGAGTACATAAAGCATCAATCCTGTGGAAAGAAACTTCAAATGTGATATTTTTGTCTGTGTTGTGTTTGGAAGAGAAAGAGAGTCTCGGGGTTCCCCCTCCTCTACTCTGAGCTCAGCCAGTGTGAGTGGGTCTGTTGCATGTTTCCACTTCTCTTCTTCACCACCTTTTACCTTTGACATTTAGGCCAACCCCCCACACACTCTTCCCTCAGCGGATGCTCCATGCGAGGGGCCACAGTAAAACACAGTCCCCAGCTACAGGGGATTTCCCCCTGGTGCTGCGCACATGTTGTGTATGTGCGTATTTATGTGTGCTTGTGCTGGTCTGTCCACTTCCAGGGGACTCCCAGAGTTGCAGACTGAAGGGGAAGAACAAAGCTGACAGTGTCTAAATAGCAAGTCATCAAAAATTCTTTCGTTCATATGTCTGAATCTGCGTTTATGTCGTGTGTATGTGTGTGTGTGCGCGCGTGTGTCAGGCTCAGGAGGACTCAGGTGCCATTCGTTTCAGTCTAATCCAGGAAGTTTGTCAGCAGGAGAGGAAGCCAGCAGGGAGCTCCGTTCACTTCTTACCTCCTGCATCTTACTGTTTTTAAAGCAGTTGTGATCAGCACATCCTGATGCCTCAGAGGATATAAAGGCCTTTTTGACTTGATGAACATCTTGACTTGTCATGGTGGGAAGAACAAAGGTGTTGCTTACAACATGAACATGAACTGAATTTTAGTTTTTACGTGTCTCTATAAGCCATGATAGATCCCTGAAATGGAATTCAGCCATCTTTATTTACTCACCTGAATTTCCTCTTGTGTCATAATGTCTCCTGTGAAAAATCGCCATTCAGATCACAACCTACTATATGTTTTTTTCTAAGCCTGCAGGTCTGTCCTCACATGTACAAATTTCCATATCATCATCTTAAAGGGGTCACTTTACACCTCTGGATGGATTAGGATGAGTTATGAACCCACAGCTAAAAAAAATAGCTGCTTTGAATGTGTGTGCGCATATGTATTTGTGTGTGCATACATTCTAATGGGACCTCTAATTAAAACTCTGGGGGTATCTGCTATCTGTCAGCACTGATCGATTGGCTGGGAGACTGACAGCTCACTGAGTGTGTGCATGTGTGTGTGTGTGTGTGTGTGTGTGTGTGTGTGTGCGTTTGTGTGTAATTCAAGCTTCAAGCAGAGCTCTCTGCTTCACAGTCATGTTATTTTACTTGTCACTCAGAAACGTCACTGTTGTAGAAATTAGATTAACACATATTCATCTGCACACACACACACACACAAACACACACACACTACTACAAAAACGGTGGGAATGGTCTTTCCCGTGTTCTGATGAGACACAGAGACGTCACAATCACAGCATGAGGTGCTGGACAGATTCTCTGTCACGTAACACACACACACACACACACACACACTCACACACACACACACGTACAATGTTTGTGTGCTTATCATTTTAAAGTATCACCTCTGTGTTTCTGGTTCCTACGATGTCTCTTTTTATCAGAAAGAGACACATTTTAATTTCTTGGCATGGAAGACTTGGTGTCACTTCACAGATTTATATGGCGCATGTTTAACTCTGTACTCTCCACACGTGTATACTCATTCTGAACTTCACACCAGTTTTCTTTCTTCTATTCCCTCTCTTTCACTCTCTCACACAGATAGAACTGTTCACAATTTCACGACCACAGTTACTATCCATCACCTGGCTGTCCGAGAGAGTGTGTGTTAGAGCTCACGCTGTTGCGCACGAGGGCGAGTGAGTGATGGCAGTGACAGTATAGACGGCATGTGCTGTGAAATGTCACCGTGGCGATCGATGGTGTTTAACGAGGCTGGAGGCTGATCTGGACCTCATGCTAACATGAAGCTCTCCTCTCTTCCCTCTTCCTCCCCCTTCCCACTCTCCTAATCCCCCTCTACTTTCTGTGAGTGCCCAAGGGTCCCTCAGGAGAGAGACGAGGCCTTTTACCTGTCAAGAGGCTTTTGTATCTGAGTGTGCGAGCACACACACACACACACACACACACACACACACACACACATTTATTCTGTATAAAATCAGTTCACATGTAGTCTTTTGCTGACTTTTAAGAAGTCTTGAAACACTGTAATATTTGGAATTTCTTTTGCATGTTCTGTGAAAGAGTCATTTATTTTTTAAAAAAATTAAAACGCAGGACGCAGTCAGGCAGAGTAATCAGAACTAGTTTATGATTTCAAAGTGCTGAACAGAAAATCCAGTGAACCAAAGAGAAAGAAAAAAAAATAATCGAACAGGAAACTCAAACCAAAGAGGGACATTGAAAAAACAGCAACTTTTTTTCTTTTTTGTTTCTCTTCTTCAAAAAACAATGCACAACTCGTACCACAATATTTGAAAAAGCTAAAAACACTTCAAAATATTAGTTTTGTATATATATATATGTATATATATATATTCATATTTATATCTATATAATTTGCTTTTTTTCATATTTCAAACTGCTGCCGTGAATGTGTGAGTGGGTGGTGGAGGCCTGGGGACATCCCCATAGAGCCACAGTCTGAGACACAAACACAGGTCGAGCTGTTTTGACAGGCTATGGCAGCTCTTGACGGCTTATTACACACCATGCATATGATCCTGGCTTCTCTAAGCGTACACACAAAGACAGTATGCAGCAATGTCCTCCACACTCTCACACAGCCTCCACGATAGAAACAAATAGAAAAAAAAAGAGCATGACTGCGGAATGTTTCACCCCTGGACGTACAGCTATCTGTCGAGCACCCTCCTCTCCCCGACTCCCAGCCTCCCCCCAGGGGAGCAAGAAGGGTGTGTGTCTGTGCTTCTAGTCCTTCTCAGGGTGCAAGTGCTTCAAAAGCCAATTTCTGTCCATGTGCATTCCTCCGTACTCAACCTACTATTTCAAAATGAGTTAATAAAAAAACATACTAGAGCAAGTTCAAGTCTGGGTGACTCAGTCATCAATTGTTAGTGCACAGTATCTCCTCTGCTGTCTAACGCCAAACAGAGACTG
Source organism: Terapon puta (assembly GCA_028564955.1). NCBI lineage: Eukaryota > Metazoa > Chordata > Actinopteri > Centrarchiformes > Terapontidae > Terapon > Terapon puta. The sequence goes on along the minus strand of JAOXYL010000043.1, from coordinate 10,826,732 downwards.
TATCTCTCTCTCTCTCTCTCTCCCCCTCTCTCTCTATCTCTCTCCCTCTGTTACCTACGCACAATACAGAAGAAGTCTCTGTATTAAAATAATTTAGAGTTTGAAATTGAACCATTCCTTCTCCGTCTCTTCCTTTTGTGGTGAGATAGCACTTTAGAAATTGCACTTGGAATCAAGAGCCCGACTCAACAGCCACTTCCATGTGTTTATGAACTATCTATGTCCTGCTTTGGGACATTTTCTGTGTGTCTATGCTTACACTGTCTGACCTCTGACATTTCAGTACACTGCAGTGTGAAAACACCCCCCCCCTCCTTCTCTCAGAAGGCGGAACTAGAATACACAACTTGTGTTTCACTGGGACATCTTCAGCTTTGAAAACATTTGATCGCACCAACACCTCCCCTTCCCTCTCTGCTAAAAAAGTCCTCAGGCTGGATGAGCCCGGCCAAAACACAGATAAACAGTACTCATGAAACTTGGTGTTCTTTCTTTTTTGCGCTGGATGAGCTGCCACCCAGACGGAAAGAGGACAGTAAAAAGTCAGTTTTCTGCGTCATCCCTCTCAGCCTCGTCATCCTCCCCCACATGAGAAAAACAGGAGGATCAAATAAAAAGTGGTAAAGCGTTTGAATAATTGTCTTTTTATACGGCTGAAAAGCGTTTAGTTGGTTGTCCATTTGAGTGAAAGGCGTTCTTGATTGGTTGTCCTCTTGAGTGAAAAGCATTTCATTGGCTTTCTCAGCTCTGCATCAGTCAGAGGGGAGTGAGTCTCTCTTCTGGATGTGTGTGCGTGCTCCTGGGGGGCAGGGGGGGGACAGAACGTGAGGTGGGATTCTTTCCGTGTGGTTAGCCCGGGCATCAGTAGGGCAATGTGTCTAGGAACCTGTCGATCAACGGAGGGGGTGGTACCAGGTCCTCCAGCTTCAGGTAGAAGATCCGTTGAAGGCCCTGGGTCCTCTGGGAACGGAGCTCTGCCCTTAAACCCAGAATACGACTGAGAGGGGGCGCAGCCTTGGACGAGGAGGAAGAAGGGCCGCAACCCAGATGGTCTCTGAGACAACAAATCACTTTATTCTGCAGCTCCTCAACCCGCTTTGAGTCTTTAAGACCCGGGACTTGCTCTGTGAACAGACAGACAATCAGAGACGTTAGGAGAATAATTCATTAAATGGCAAAAATTACATCAGTGGAAAAAAGAACACACACATACACACACACCAGAGCTCATTCAACTGAAAGAGCATTAGCTACATCTTTTATATTGAATTCCACCTCATTACCCAGTATGGCTAATGTTCTTAACAGGCCTTAACCTGTCTCACTCACCACAGATCAATACAGAGTCTAACCTAATAAGCCTCCTCCATACTGCGTACACACAAACCACACATATATACATACACACACACACACATCTATATGTATATATATGTGTATATATATGTGTGTTTATATATGTGTATATATATATGTGTGTATATCTATCTATCTATCTATCTATCTATATATCTATATATATATATATATATATATATATATATGTATACATATAGATATGTGTGTATACATATATGTATATATAGATATATTTATACACATGTGCACACAAGGACACACAAATTGCCTCTGTAATTTAAGACACTGACAGAAACAAAAGTGCTCAACAATTAGCTGATTATTCTGCCCTGTGAGCAGCCAAATGAAATTAGAAACACGCACACACACACACACACACACACACACACATTGCTGCTCATAGCAACTCCAGTGGCACCCGTACCAGGCTTAATGTGACACTAACTCATTCTGCTGAGAACAGGGTGTCCCCCCCCACCCCCCACCACACACACACACACACACACACACACACACACATACACAGGCACATACACTAGCCAGTCCATGCTGCAGGGAGGCTGTCACTGAGACCAGTCTCACTTTGAGGTATCTATTATCTGAAGCTTATTTATTGTTTGTTTATGTGACTCTTTTGTTTGTTCTGTGTTTGCTGCTGCAGAGTCTCTCCATCCCTCTTTTCACCACAGCTTTCAGACCTCTCACAAACTCTCACTTCCCTCTCTCCCTCCGCTCTCCCTGTCCCTTCTTTCTCTATGTGCGCGAGCTCCTGGGGAGGGATCGATGACTGCCTTTCTGCACAGGCCACTCTGAAGCGGTCGATCGCCTGGTGGCTCTGGCGGCCCTGTTGTGGCAGCGCGCTGTATGCTTTGCCGAGGTGGCAGAGCGCCACTGAGAACAGTGCAGACACCATTCCAGAGCTGTGCTCCACGGTGGGCTGGTCGATCAGGCACAGAGTTAAGTGCTCCCCCAGAGAGTGAGGATGGGGTTGGAGGGCTTAGACAGAGGAAGAGAAGGTGGAGGAAGAGGAGGAGGTGGCGGGGGCAGGGTGAGGTGAGGAAGCTGAGCGTAGGGGGAGGGGTGCTTTACCCATTACACATTTATATACTGACTCTGACGTGAAAAAAATGAAATGTGAACACTTAATTGCACAGGCATCCTCTGTCACCCTGGGCTACATTTGTAATTGACTATTTCTAATGCATTTCTAATGTACTTTACTGACACCTAAATTCTTGTCTCTTCTGCTGCGTCTCAGACGCGCATTCACAGAGGAAGCTGTGACTCTCCTTATATTTCTCACAGATGCATGCTGATTAGAGAGCCAGGTGTGTGGCAGGTGCAGCAGGTGCTTTGGGGTATCGGGTTCTTGTTTCAGGCAGAGATGTGTGAGAACACGCATGCACATGTGTCTTTCAGCGTAAGTGTGACGTTAGTGGATGTATCCACCTGATCACTGTCACATTGAATCACCCCCCGGCAAAGCTCTGGACAAAGGAAAGAAAGTGTGTGTGTTTGTGTGTGTATTTATATTTGTACATTTACGCAAAAGCAGCTTGTGGGAGTGACAGTGTTGGTTTTTGTTTAGGGAAGAGGAGCAGCTGACTTTGAAAACAAGCTGCTATTTCTGTCACACATGCTGCATCTTCTGATTATCACTCCTGATGGTGATTTTTAGATTTAAAATCTGCCTCATGTTTTCACCTGTGAGCAGCACGAGGGCGGCCAGGCAGGCGAAGGCAGAGGCATCCAGGTTTAGGCTCTGGAGGTGGGTGGAGAAGTCCCGGATGGAGTCCAGCCATTCTCCGAATCCACGAAGGCACTGGAACCTGTGCAGCACCAAGCCGTTACAGAACACAAGTTTATCCTCCGAGAGCATCGACCTGAGACACAGAGAGAAACAACAGATGAAGACTCTGGTTAGATGCTGCTTTTTCCCTCATGTATTGTAAATATGGCTTGAGATACCGGGGCAAGGAAACAATTACAATAAAAACTATGAGAAAACCTGGCAGTGTGCGCGCTCACACACAAACAGGACAACATCAAACACAGGCATGCAGCTGATTAAGGTTGCGTTTTCCAAATTATAGCATTTTAAAACATTCCTGTGTTTCCTTTCGGCAGGGAGGGGTGAAGGGTTAGGGCAGAGGGCTGCTCTGTGTGTGTGTGTGCGCGTATTTGCAGATAGGTAAACCGTTATGGCTTTAATGTGCCTGGGCTGCGGTGTGCAGTGGAAACACAGAGTCTTAATGAGGAAATGAAAAGACTTCTCAGATGTATTTAGCCATCAGTTACTCACGACACGCAACATCCCACTCCTTTACCGTCAAGTGGAGAGAGAAAAAGCAACGAACAAGGCAGGGCTGTGACTAGTCTTTATTAGAGAAAGAAAAACGTGGCTTGGAGAGCTGGTAAAGTGTTTAGTTGGTGGATCTCAACAAGACAACAAAGGCTTGCAGGAAGAGATGAAAGATGAAAGTGTGTGAGCTTGGAGAACAAAGAGAGAGGAAGGGGGGCCAATGAGGGGAAGCCTCAAATTACACCCTGCACAAACATTGGTTTAGTAGTTATGAGAAGAGGATGAAATACCATTTATGTCTAATTATCCTTACTATAGTTTAAAAGAGGTACTCCACCCACCCTCAGCAGAATGCACACAGATGCTTGCACATTACCAACGTCAGTCACACATTAAAAAATACCTTCTTCACTCTTACACACATACACACACACACACAGACAAGAAAAAATGAGAACTGCTAAGCAGGGTCAAAATGAGGGTCATCCATAAGCAAGAGAGATGAGAGAAAGTAAAAGTGAGAGAAGACAAGAGAAACTCAACAAAAAGCAAGGGCTGTGTGTAGCTGTTGTATAGTTTTTCTGCTTTCTGTTTTTCTGCTACTTTTGCAGGCGATATTTCAAAGAAAAAAAAAGTATATGTATGCATATATATATATATATATATATATATATATATATATATATATATATGCACACACACACACACACACATACATATATATATCTTTTTATATAAGAATACACACACACACACACACACACACACACACATATATCTATATATATATATATATATATATATTTGTATAAGTATTTATATATATATATATATATATATCTGTACACACATCAACTTCCCTGAGCATAAAATAATAATAAATAATGGGCATATTTGGAATTTATAAAAATATTATTACTCTATTCTATTCTATTCTATTCCTAGCAAAGTGGGATAGATTAAATCTACTACTAATCTACTAATACTAGAAAACAGATAAACAACTTATTTTCAAACTACAATCAAATATGAAGCTAAATAATTTTAATTTAATAATCTTAAACACCTGTTAGTCGCCAGCCTGTCTTGTACCCTGAGCAGGGTAAAAAAAAAAAGACTAAGAGTTAAACACAAATCCTATTTGATCCATGTCCGATAGTAGGGCATGAACAAAACTACACAGACAGGCTGGCAGTCAAGTAGCCAGGCAGATGCACACACACGCGCACCCACACACACAACTGGATGTCTGCCACACATTCCAGTCACCCCTGACTACACTGTCACCACGGTAATCAACCAATAACCACAGAAACTGTTTGGTAACGGAGTGCTTATAGCAATGCCGGCCCAGAAGAGCGGAGCAAATTTACTCTACACACACTGAACAGACACACACACACCACCCCAAACAAGCATACAGACATACGCTTGCGCGAAGGTCTGCAAGGCATCTGAGTTCAACACGGGGTCAATGCAGGGCTGCGTCGACAGTGAGACGGGAGCGTGGACCAACATCCTTAACTCTCACGGAAGACGGACAAAGTAAGACAGTGCTGTGTTTGTGTGCGTATTCCCTTCGTGCCGTGGGAGTTTGGCTGATGAGAAGATGAGCAGCGTGTGTGAGTGTGTGTGTGTGTTTGATAGAGGCCCCTATGAGTCCACTGTTTAGCGTGAGTCAGAGTCCCGGCCTGATCCCCCTCCTGCTGGGACTGTGATGCCACCACCCATCCTCTACCCACCCTGCACCTGGACCTACACTGGGAGGAGGAGAGAAAGTTGGGACTCTGCATCATCAGTGTGCGTGAGCGTGTGAGTGTGTCTGCTCGTGTGTGTGCGACTGTGTTGGTTTTCTCCCTTAGACGACAGCGCAGACAAAAGGATGAGCTTGTAGCCCTCCTCCCCGCCCTCTCCTCCCCATAAATTTAACCAGCCACATGCCTTACAAGAGCAGACCGGTAACCCTGGACGATTCTGAGGCAGAGATGGGCAGGGGCAGTCATAATGGCACCACAGGTATCCACGATAGAGACGCACACGTGCTCACGCACACAAGACGCACACGGCAAACAAAGTCGATTCACTTTTTATTTCACCCGGCTCAGCTGAATATGTATTTTCCTTTCTTCGGTTGAAGCTCTTTTCAGTTTATCAGATGAGTGGCTTTTAGATGGAATTGATCCTGTCAATTCACAGTTCACAATGTTAGCACAGTTTTAGCCCGCAGAGCACACACAGAGCTCTCCGTGCGTCAGATATCAGACGAGCGGAGCGGAACTCTGTGGGTGTAGCTGCTGTCATAGCTACAGACTCCATTCATAATTTGGTTCATATGGCGATTACTCAGCTCCACTCCTCCTACTCTGGAGATACACCAACACAGCAGCGCACAGCTTTGCAGTTACACACTGTACTGCAATGGTAAAGGATATCAAACTGAGCGTTGTTCGAGATACAACATGAGATCCTCAAAGAACTAAAGTTGCTGATAAAGTTGTGGGTGTGTGATCAAAAACATGCATGCAAAATGGATGGAGACTAAATGTGTTGTTTGAGCTCCCATCCATCTGACTGGTTGCTCTGGCGCTCTCCCTTTCTCACCTGTGAGCCAGTCGCAGGACGAACAGCTCCAGGAAGGCAGAGTCTATAAGCAGGTTCTGATCCTCACGCTGGAGCTCGGAGAAGCCGGGGAGCCGGTCGGCCCAGCACCGCGTGGTCTCCATCGAGATGGTGAGCAGCCTGTAGAAGAGATGGATGTGCTCGGCATCCGAGGAGGAGGAGGGAGGGTCGGCAGCGCTAAACTGTGGGGAGAGACAGGAGGAAAACGACTGAATCAACCTAAAAAACAAGACGTATTTCTCACCGAGCACATGCATTTCCATCTCTCAAATTAAGACTGGGGGGGTCGGGGGTGGGGGTGAGTACCTGGCTGTAGTCGAGGTCCCGGGGCGTGCAGTGGGAGTACGCTCTCAGCAGAGCGGACAGCAGGCTGAGGGGCGGAGACGGAGGAGACGCTTCTGTCTGCAGGGGGCTCTTTGGTTTGGAAGGCAGACGGCCCCGGCGCCCCTTCAAACTATCAGTACGTACCACTGTGAAGCAGGCAACCAACAGCAATAATGAAGAGGTTGTGCAGTTTAATCTGGTAACATTTACAGAGCATGCACAAAGCTCTTCTATTCTCCGACTGATAGGCTTGTTATCGGTATTTAATAGCGGTGGAATTATGACTGAGAGGAGACTTTTTTTTCCCCCCCACAGGAACATTCCCACAATCCTCACAGAGGAAGCTACCAGCCAGCAGATGGCAGTGGAGCTGTTCTACAGGCTGCAGACTTGTGGGATAGAAAAGTGTGTGCGGTGTGTGGGTTTGTTTTTGCATGTATGTGTCCATGTGTTAGACAGGTGAGAAACCTCAGGGAAATGAGGGCAGCGATGAAGTGCCACGCTGCACATCAGCAAAACATCTCAGACGTGGAGGAGTGTGAGCAGGACGATCAGCTATGGGTCTCCTTCGAAGCTTTAAAAGTAGCCGGATTCAGAGGTTAGACAATTGAGAGGGGCACTAACTGGTGTGGTGTGTTTTCTGATTTATTGCTGGACAGGCGATGGCTCCGTGGATGTGTGTGATGCTGATACAGGCCAGGTGCTGTATCACACCTTCACTGCGGAGACTTTCTCGTCATGTTCTGGAGGACATGTTTGTGTTGCACCACCCTGTGTGTGTGTGTGTGTGTGTGTGTGTGCTGAGAAAGTTTCCAGGTGTGCGGTCACTTCTCTTACCTTCCTTTACCATGCCGACACTCAGACACTTCTGGAAGCGGCAGTACTGGCAGCGGTTGCGTCTCCTTTTGTCCACAGGACAGTTCTTACTGGCCAGACACACATACTTGGCGTTTTTCTGCACGGTGCGCTGCGGAGAGAAGAAACAGGCGTGCCGATAATCAGCCTCCAAACACAATCAGCCACCTAATATTTGATTTGTTTAATTCAATTTCTGTGTTTTTTTCATTCCCCATCAAAGAATGGAAGCAGAAGCTCGCAGGTCAGATTTTAATTACGCGCTGAAAGGCGGCGGTGACATCAGTATAATTAGATAAAATTAATTTTCCAACAAGCCTCGCCTGCAGGAGGGACAATTTTATTAGCGCCGGAGCTGACAATGGGGACCGAGCGCGTGGCGTGCCGAGGCGGGTCCCGCGAGACAGTGGGGGACAGCGGCCGCGAGAGCTGCCTGATCAGATTGTTTGTGAAGCTCGCGGGTCAGCTCGTGGCACCTCCGGGGCCTCGCGCATCGCGCCTCTCTCGGTGGCCCCCGCGGGAGCTGTTTTCTCCTCGGCTGGCTCGCGCGATTATTACTGACCTTATTAAAATGAAATCAGAAACGGGCCACGTGGGGGCCGGGTCTACTCCCCGCGCGGTTAGAGGACTATAATAACAGAGAAGATAGTGAATGCCTGTGCGCGCGCGCACCGACGGGCCAATCCCGTGCGCTTTGGGACTGGATAAAGTCAGCTGCTCCCATGGTGGAATACGTGATCTAATGACTCGGTGACAACTTCCCTGAGCAGATTTCAAGGATATGCTACAGTTAGACAGTGGCTGCAGTGCGGGGTGCAGGGAGCCTCTTTAAAGTAACTTCTTCTTAATATAAACGAACCACACGCCTCTACTATCAATACTTGTGTAACTCTGTGGGACAAACCCGTGAGCCCCCCTGGAGCATGGTGCCAATCTTCACCGGCATCTTTGACAGAATGATTTAAGCCTTTGCCTGGGGTGCAAAGATGTTACAAAAAAACGTAAAAATACAATTACACTATAATTACCATCACTGGCAAATTGTTCACATTTTATAGGCTGTCAAGCTGTGGCTCCGGTAGTTCACTCAGCCAGAGTGCCAGGGAACAAACTATAAATTTAACAAACGGAACACACGGAAAGTGTCGCGGCTTCTCCTCTTCTTTAACGCCTTTAAAACACATCAAAACAAATAAATCCAATTAGGAGCCCCTCGCGCCACACATGCCCGTGCCCCCGGGAGACCAATAACACACCAATTATTCCATATGCTCCGGCGCGAGTGCGGACCTGGCGCGTAATGGGCGCCAGCGCCGGATGAGAGTCGTTGCCATGGCACCGCAGATCGTCGTGAATGTCTCCCTCTCATCCCTTCAATGGTCAGTGACCCGTGAGCGCGGGGATAAGTTAGTTATGGTCATTAATGTGGTTGAGGGAAAATAGCATCCGTTTAGTGGGAGTCCGAAGCTGCATGAGAGGCTGGATGACGCACAGAACCTCGACATGCCAACATTTATTTACACCTCTACCACTCTGCAGCAAGGCCAGCACCAGGTTTAAACACAGGTCCAGTCTTGTGTTGACCAACAGCAAAATCACATTAACAAGAGATCTGCTTTTCTTATGCAGGCAATGTTTTGAATTTTAATTTTTTTTTCTCGTCAAAATAAGTTTTTGGAACAAGAGATCCTGTTTTTTCTTGCATCCTGTTGGGGTTTAAGGTGAAAGTGATGCATTCTGAGCTGACCCTAGTGGCTGGATGAGGGGGAAGTTCATCCCCTATGTGACCGTAGGGCCTAATTTATAAGATAGCTGGTTCCAGTAAAAGCCTTGGTTTGAAATGATCAATTAAGGTGCTGATAAATTAAGCTCTCATCAGTGCTGGCCTGTCTCCTCTGTCTCCTGTCTATCTCAGCTGCAGTGTGTGTGTGTGTGTGTGTGTGTGTGTGTGTGTGTCTGTGTGCACAGTCAGGGCTCTTGTGACTTGGCTTTCTAATAAGCAGCGTGGAGCATGACTGGCGTCTCAGAAGAGACACTACATATCAGAGCTAATACTGCGTAACTAACTAGTCTCTGATACTCATCAATGGGATGCCTCCATATGTGTGCAGATGAACACACACATAAACACACGCATGCACGCACACACACAGATCAAATTATCTCAATATGATTAACAAATCTGTAGATCCTGCTTGTGCTGTGTACATTTCCTACCTATTTAGGCCAGACAGTCAGTGTGTATGTGTATCAGTGGGTGTGTGAGAGCGTTCTGGTTTAATTAATCTCATCTGTCTTGTGATTTATCTGACTTTAGTGGCCGAGTTTCACTATGAGGACAAGAAATGTCTATTTTAAAATTTGCTTGATATGAGAAACAGAAATTATGGGGGCGGCAGTCACGTTTGTGTGAGCAGGGGCTTAATTCAAGCAAAGTTAAATGCTTAGAGTCAGAATTGAGTTATGTGGACTTAAAGCACAAACCAACACACATGCTTCCAGAAGCTCACATGCTGTGGGTGTTGTGGGGGCTGGATGGAGGCATGCAGAGGCAGATTCTTGACATGTAACATGTGCTAATAGCCTTGGCTTAAATTAAAAGCCTTTCGGGACTTTGTTCCCCCTTCTCCTCCCTCTGTCTCCTCTGTCCCCTCCTCCCATCTGCCGCTTAAACAGAGGCAGTCAGAGCTTTTTCTGTCTGTCTGTACAGAAAGTACGAGCATGTTTTTTATAGAACAGAAAATGATGTGTTGGGATCTGTGAGCTTGTTTTGTTAATTTCTTGACTAGACTTGACTGAACTTTTTTAACCTGATTCAGAGTGTTATGGCAAGTACATACTTATGGATATGCATATGTAGGGTGTTTATCTGGTTGAATTTAGTCCCCGAATAAATTAAATAATCAACTCATATACACCATGTGTGCATTTAAGTGATAAAGTTACTATTCCAGCTTGCTTTTCAGTCTTCTTTAAACAAATAGACCGGACCTTCCAACCTCTCTGACTTGCGTGCTGTACATGCAATGGAAATGACAAATTGTGTACAATGAACTGAGCTGGCCGTGTATTTTGAGTGATAAAAGCACAGCTAAAGTAACTCACTGGTTAGGGCAGTGGGCGCATAAAAACAGGTCACTATTTAATGCTCCTTTTTTGTTTCTAACATAATGTTTGCATTATACTAACAGCTGAGATCCTGTTTTTAATTTTAAAAAATTGAATTCTGAATAGGTTCACTAAATTAATGGAAACCAGTGAATGGACTACATTATTCTGCCAAAAGAATAAACACAGGGAAAAAAAACAACTTGTTTAAGAGCTAAAATTAATTCACTGTGAAAATGTGTTTCAAATTGCACTAATGAAATAACAATAATTTACGGCAAGCCCCTACTATGGTTTAATGTGTAATCACTATTCAGGGATAATTAAATATAATCAGAAAAATATTTTTAGGGGACAATAAAACCATCAGGATAATGGAGGTAATGTTCCCGATAATATGAATATGAAAAAGAGCAGATGTGTTTCAGTTGTTGTTGCTGCATCCTGGAGTCGGAGCGCAGCAGACAGAGAAACACATACAAGTGGCTGTATGAATGCTTGGTTGTGTGCATATGTCGCGTGTGCATGGCTGGTTGCATCTGCATGTGTGTGCAGAGGAAACTTAGTGAGGTTTGACAGGCCACGCGGCTGCTGAGCGCTGCAGCGAGCAGACAGCCCGCGGCCTGCTGCCACCAGACGCTGCTTTCATTAATTACTAAATAAAAACAAATTGTGAAACTAATTGAAAAGAAAGATAATTCATTTCCACCTACCAGAGGCATTATTCAATTACCTCTGTGTTTGCAGCCCTCTTGCTGTCTCTTAATTTTGCTCTCTTGTCTAATGCAACCAACAGAATGCTTAACAAGTGTGCCGCAAAATGTCATAATTTGAAAACTGTGCAAAGAAATCACTGCCGTCTCTGTGCGAGTTTACAGTAATATGAACAAAGCATTGTATTGCATGCACATGCCAGAGAAGTTGTTATGTCTATATAGTGTTTTATGACTTGCACAAAGAAAATGAGAAATCTGTCTGACTAAAAACCATCTCTTGGTGATATTAGACTATGAGTGAGTATGTGTGCGGTAACATGGGATGTGAGACAGCGAGTTGAGAAGTGTTGGGTTGAATCATTTGATGGACTTATTCTCAAATTGACTCATATCGTCCGCATGTATTATGTCAGTGGATTGCGGTCAATTTTGTGGCTACTGATTCACTACAAGCATGCTGAAAGGAAACGTTGATTTCAAAGAGGATTCCTTTTTTCACTGGACTCACACCACACTTTACTTCTGAGTGACTGAGCATCGAGCACAGGGGGCAATTCTCCGTGTGTGTCTGAGTGAGAATGTGTTTTTATCCTGTGCTCTCACATAACAACAGGCAATTGCACACACACACACACTCACACGTGGACCATGCATACACACTCTTTGCCCACTTGGTTGCTGGGAGAGACGACCCCTGTGGGTGTGTTGTGCTTTCATAATGACTCTAAAGACGATTTGGAGAGCGCAGAGTAGGGTGCAGAGTGGGAGCGAGGCAAACGCAAGAAAATTGAAATACGTCAGTCAGTTTGCAACTAGCTCACAGATACTGTGTGATATTTTAAGGTGGAATGTCAGTTATTTGTGTGAGCGTGTGCATCCGTTGGTGGGAGTTAAGTCAGAAACAAGAGGAGTGGCTGCTTTAGAAGACTTATTACTTATTATTAAGAGGAGGAGACAGAGGTGGGTCGTGTCTTATTAGAATCCACACCATCCACTGACGTTTAAAACATCTGAAGTAGAGTCGCTCCAGAAAGACAAAGACATCAGAGCTTTGATGGTGGCTTTAAATGCCTCAGTGTTTTTGGAACAACACTTTTATATGACTTGTAAACTTTGAAGAGTGTTTACCTTAAAGAAGCCCTTGCAGCCTTCACAAGTGCGTACGCCGTAGTGCTGGCAGGCTGCGTTGTCCCCACACACTGCACAGGTGCCCTCTCCTTGGGGGCCACGTGGGGGAGGCGAGGGCAGACTGTCTCCTAGTAGGGGGCCACAGGGCCCAAGAGCCAGGGAGCGGAAGGCGAGGCTGCTGCCCCCAGCCCCGCGGTGCAGCTGGTACATGGGTTGCTCCAGGGGCGGACCGTGATGATGGGAGACCGAGGATGAGGAGGAGGAGGAAGAGGAGGAGGTGCGAACCAGTCCCCCACCCAGACCTTCATAACCGCCGACGCTGCCACCACTGTGGGGTGGCGAGTGCTGGTAGAAGTGAGGAAAGCGGGGTGACTTGAGGGCGCCTGACTCCAGGCTGGAGCCCAGAGAGTGAGGATGTGACGGAGGGGCTAAAGGATGTTCCTCCCATAGGAAGGAGGTGCCAGGCTGGGGTGGCATGGATGGGGTGGTGGGGGTGGAGGGGGGAGACTGTTTAAAGTACATGGTGGAAGAGGGCATGGCCTCCAGTGGTGGAGCGGTCGGGTAGCTCTCCTCCTCCTTTTTGATGGTGGGCCTGTGAGGGGGCATCTGGTAGAGGCAGGAGGACTTGGGCTCGTAGCTCCCCTCCACAAAGACGTTAAAGCTTGGGAGGGATGTGGTGGCGGTGGCAGAGATCTCACCACCACCCAGGTCCAGCTTGGTGTAATCAGGGGTCATGAGGTCAGAGCTGTAGCTGTCGCCCTGGTAACTGAAGGACTGGCCAGAATAGGCTGAGCCTGGAGGGGCGGGCCCGTACTGAGCCTGCACACAGGGCATGTCTGCCAGGGAGACAGAGCACACACGTAGGTTAGAGCTGCGTGGCACATCAAACCACATGTAGTCCAAATACCTTTCAGTGAAAAAGAAAGTTTATTGTATTAGTAGAGAACAGCGATATGGCAACAATCATTAGTAATATTAGTAAACCACTGACTTGAACAGAAAAGCAGGACTTCAAGAAGAAGGAGAAGAAGCACTGTATAGGAACAACTACATAAAATCTACAGAATACAGGCAGACTCTGCTGGAGGCACATGCACACAAGGGTGGTGCTAAACAGGGTCAACAATTTTAAAAGTGAATGAGTGAAACTCTCTGCACAGCTCTATTGGAACAGGCAGTTCTTAAGCTCCCGAGGTGTCAGAGATTTTGAAATGCTGTAAAAAGTTTTCTGAATGCACCTTTGAGGGAATATGAAAAACTTTGAACAAATCTTTCCATTTGCTGCCATTTACCCAATTTCCTGCTTTAACACTTCTTGCACCTCGCTGAGTAAGTAGAGTAGAAATATTTGGAGCACGCACACGCAACCTCAGACATGTGATGATTCTCCCACAGTTAGTTCGGTTAGAGAAGCTGCAGCTCGTCGGCACGCAGGTTCTGAGGCAAAGCAAAAAGATCCAATTCACCTCGAACTGCTGAAATGCTGAAGTATCTGTGACCACTGTGTGTGTGTGTGTGTTTTTGCTCGGGCGCACGCTTCCATGTGTGTGTGCATGTGTCTGCGTGTGGGTGGGTGTACTCTGGTTAGTCAGATGGCAAAGCAGATGAGATAACATTAAATAATAATGGAACCCCATGGTGGTGCTGGATGCTTGCTGCACAACCCACACATGCTCACATACCTACACACACACACACACACACACACAGATATTTTCTCAAACTGTTGCAGAAGCCAGTCAGTATGTCTTGAGTTTCTCTCCTGATTTAATTCTGTCACTGTTACA
>JAOXYL010000043.1:10789060-10812434 GCA_028564955.1 Terapon puta | reverse complement strand
CATCATTTGTGTATGTGCTTGTGCGTGTGTGTGTGCTCTATATGGCCCTGTCTTATCAAACCCCTTACGTAATATACTCCACCTGCGTTTGCGTGCGTGCGACTGGGAGTGCACGAGCGTCTGTGTGTGTGTGTGCGGCGAATATGTGCGGACTAATCAGTCACGAGCGTCAGCGCAGCCAGGGCTTTGTGGTGTTTGCTCGTCGCTCCCGAGCAGGGAACTGTCAACACAGCGCTGCTCCCATTGACGCCCAGCATGCGCGAGCTCTGCCGTAATCGCCCCCGTTCCTCGCGCGTCATGTTTGTCTAGTCAAATACGGGACATATCGGTCTTGCTGTTAAAGCACTCGCAAATACCTCCACCTGGCTCCGGCAGGGAATTACAACCTATTTCCTGTCACATTAAAAAAACACAACGGCTCCGATCCTTTTTTAAATTTTTTTTAAACAAAATAAAAGTCCCATAACTGGACAGACTCCACTTACAGTAAGTTCTACTAATAGGCTAATAATAATAATAATGCGTTTTGAAAGTAGCCCAGAAGATTTAGTTTGCAGCCATATATGCCTAATGGACTACATGAATGTCACTCATGGCGGAAGCAGACGGAGTGACACATTAATTTCAGCCGCTCAAACACAATTAAATTAAACCTGAGGGGCAGCACGCGATTTTGGCTGTGGGGGCTCGAAAAACAAAGGGATGACTCAAAGCGTTAATTAAGTTTTAAAAAAGAAAAAAACGAGGGATTCATCTGCATGACTTTATTTATTTATTAATGATTATTATTATTGTGATTTTTAAAAATCTATTTAATGTTGATTAGATGTGTTTGTTATATGAAAGAGACTAAAGGTTTAAAAGAGAGCTGACCTCTCACACTGAGATCTGGTGGGAAGAATTTTTTAAAATCAAAACAAAAGCAGCATTTAATACATTTATCTTGTAAGTAATATTAAAGTTTTATTTATCTATTTGTGTATTTGCTTATTCGTTTATTCACTTTTATTCACCATTATCATACACGTGTACAGGCAGACCTACAGTGTGTCTCAATGGGAATATAAAGCTGCAATTTTTTTTTTTTTTTTGATTGAGGATATGAGTCAAGCTGTAGGCCTACGTGTGCTTGACGTCATCAACTTTTTTTTTCTTCTTCTTCTTCTACAAGTGACCAGCTCTTCAGCCCACGTGGAAAAACACACATGCACCACGATGGGCGTCATGGGTCTTTTCTGGGCTATACCTAAAGAGTTTTGCAACTGATTAAGCATCAGAGGGGGAAGAAGAGAGAGACACACTCGGTAGAAAAAAAAACATAAACCCATGAGAGGAGGTGGTGAAATTTGTGGCTCCCCGTGCTGTGTCAGTAGGTCAAGCCTCAGATCAGTGTTGGACATTGATGTGTATGTAGGGGGTGTTCAAGGCTTACTGCACCTGTCATTTGCAGTGTTTTGCCAGCAGCTACATGCACACATATCTTTAAACACAGTGTGTTTTCTGATGATGTGCCCAAGAAACAATAAGAGAAAAGCAGGGAAATGCTATAAAGTGAATAAAATATTCTTGATGTCTGTCTGTGTGTCAGAGCGGGGTGGGAAGCTTTTGATCAGTTGTGTTTTTTCATACACACACACAGGCACATTAATATTTTCATCACTTATGGTGTTCAGCATGTCAACATGAACCTGTATACGCTCATCCTGCCCATAAACATACACCCTTATCCTGAGAGGAACCAGTAAAACCACTTGTGTGTCTGCGAACGTCTCATCCTCGTCGTTGCTTTACATTTGGTGGTGGGCTTGGGCTTCACTCAGTAAGACACGCACACGCACACACCCACACACACACACACACACACACACACACACTAAGTAGTAAGTAAGTATGCTCCCCTTGTCACACACTCACCAATACAATATAATTGTAATCAGTGGAGCATCTTTATTTCTATGTCACAGAGGCAGATCTTTAGGAAAGCTTCTACACTCCAACACCATCATGCAAGCAGGTGTGTGTGTGTGTGTGTGGGTGCGTGGGTGTGCGTGCAAGCAAGAGGACAGACAACCCAAGCAGACACAGGTGGTGCAGCATAGTGAGGCGAAGGGAAACAGTCTCTAACCTCGAGGTGTGCATTTCAACTGGACAAACTGCAGCTGTTCCAATAACTGAGCGCGCTTGTTCATTGTCAGAATGCCATAGATCTAACAAATAAAAACATGAAGTTGCAGACATAAATACAAAAACACAGATTTCTTTTTTTTTTTTTTTTTGCTTTTGTGAATCATCAGATAAAATGTTTGACTCAAGTGGCCTCACACAATGATTTGAAGTGATTTTCATGTGCACACACACACACACACACACACACACACACAAACAATGACACCACTCCTGAGCATATTAAAAATCTAATATTCAGTCATATTTTTAATTTAGCAGAGACAGAGATTAAATTATGCCAAGAATTAATTATTTTATTTTTAAGATTCAGGATAAAATAAGAAAAAAAAAACAACTGAAATAATTACTTATAACTATAATTTGCTCTAGTTTAGTCATAAAGGCTTTTGAAGACCATGTTGAGTCACTAGGAGGATCGATGTCTGTGACCTATGCGATTCGCCCACAGCTCCTGGGTTTAGGTGTGCCTGCTGGTCTCAAAACTCTCTTATTTCTGCCAGTTTGTCTTATGATTGAAATGTCAACTTAGTCCGCACTTGCCAACCACACACACACACACGTACACACAGAGACGGGCGCACGAGCTGAGGCTCACACGGGCAAAGAAAAGATCAACGGGCATGTTCATAAAACTGCATGACTTACTATTGAACTTTAATAAGAGCAGAAAGGAGAAATGAGCCACAGGAGGGGACGTTGTCTAAGTTAAATTCTGATAAAGCCTCTTGACTTGACGGAGAAGTTTTGCGGGGCTGTTGTGAGCATTTTCCAAAACATTTTCTCTAAATTAAAAACCAAACAAACACCTATCACACCACAAAAGGTGCACACACCACACACACAGACACAAACACACACACACACACACACACCTCAGCCACAACACTTACGCGCTTTCTCCAAAAGCAACAGCTGAGAAAAAAAATGACGTGGAGAGAGAGGGAGAAAGAAATAAAGACTGGAAAGAAGAAAAGTGAGAAAGAAAGTGAGAAAAAAAAGGGGAGAAAGAGAAAGCAAAAGAAGCGGTGCATGTGAAAAGGGAGGGCTCGGGTCTGTACCTGGTGAAGGAGCCTCGCGCTGAATGGTGCTGGGTGTCCGGGATTGAGGGGTGGCGTGGCTGCGGCCGGGACAGGGCTCCTGCAGCGGGGACGACTCGGCGGGCGTCGCAGAGGAAGTGTCCGATCGCCGGGGCTCCGAGCTCGGCTGGGCGCGCTCTTCCGAACCTGTGTCTGGAGGAGAGATGTCTGGGTTACAGCCAGTGATGTGGCGGCAGGCTGAAGAAACAAAGCAGAGAGAGGAAAACCCTCCCTGTCACCTCCATTCATCACCGAATCACCAGAAAGCAGCAACATAAAAAGAGGGGGGGAAAAGAACTAAACAAAAACTCAATCTCACTTCACAGGTGAGCATTAATCGCCGTTTTACTATTTTTCCCTCCTGCCTTTCCCAAACTCCGTTGAACAAATCTGTGGTGAGGTGGGACTACTTTTTTTCAGTATTCCCAACACATCTGAGCGCGGATAAATGCTGGCAACAATTTGAAAGCACTAAGCAACTATTTCATTTAAGGCTTAAAAAGGCAGAATTATTTCCGCAAAATCTAATGCGGCAGGCAAGGTAAATCGGATGAAGCGAGACAGGGAGATGAAAGTGCACGCAAACTACTGTGCGCACATGCAGAAGGAGAAGCCAAGTCGCCGAAACGGTGCAAACCATCCCAATAATCCACAGGAAAAAAAATCATAGGAACACAAAGTAAGACTAAGATGTGCACAGTCTAGTTAAACATATACCCGTTTTGTCATTCAATATGACCGAATCCATGCTGCAGGAAGAATATTAGCAATGAACCACAACTGAGGACTTTTACCTCATTTCAGGACTTGCACTTACGTGGGCGACAAGTTTCATTCTAACACTAAACTGTGCTCCCTCGCTGTTACGTTTGATTTGGCGCTACAAAAGACTAGGCTAAAAAAAAAACTACACATAGTTACCACAAATACAGACCTACAAAAGTGACAACTTTTACAAAAGCAGTCTGTGGCAGCGCCTCCAGGCCATCGCTTTTCTCGCCTCTGATCAGCACCGTGCTCGCCTGCTCAGGGTTCATCCAGAGGGAGAGGGAACGTCTAGAGATTTTGGAGAGTCGGACCCCGAAATCCAGACCAGCGGACTCCTGTGCGCCGTGCGCCTCCAACTCCTTCTCACTGCAGCAGGGCGCACCGTGGCCGCCGGATTTCAAGGCCCAGAGCGCCCCCTTTCTGTCACACACTCTCTTATATACTCTCTCTCTCTCTCTCTCTCTCTCTCTCTCTCTCTCTCTCTCTCTCATAGACACATAGACCCTCAAGTCGAGAGACCACTCCATCTCCCAGTGTGCATCTCTATACTGTGTGTTGACAAGCCACAGCCCCCATAACTGACTCTCCGGGCTCCAGGCACCTGCAGCCTGCTGTCGCCTCTTATCTTTGTGTCAACAGATCAAAACGCGTCCACTTGGCGTGAGGTAGGACAGACCCTCCTCTCCCAGCTCCGAACTCTCAGGCCAACTCTGAGGGGGAAACGTGAGCTCTTTGGGTGAGGATGCGCCCCGCGGAGCCTCCAGAGAAGGTCGGAATTGAGAATAAAAGGCAAACCAGAGTAAACAAACAAGTCGGGCCGTGTAACATTTATTTGATTAGAGTTGATTTGGAACAGTTAAGCCATTATTCAATTCAGCGTGGAGCCATTTGAGTGCAGGAAAAAAAAAACCTTTGCGCCTATAAACACCAGTGGGTTATAGCAGCAGCGGAAATAAGATATTCTTTGATAACAGCCTCATTCTTACATGAGAGCGTGAAGTTAGGAACAGCTCATCCCAACCTTTGTAGGGGCATAATTTAGTCAAAATTAAGAGCCATGGCCAAGAAAAAACAAACATGTTTTTTTTTCTCCCTGCAAAGTGAGATATTCATTGTGTGTGTGTGTGTATGTGTGTGTGTGTGTTTTATCTGAACGGGTCCCCTCTCATTTTCTTCTCAGGCCGAGCCGGTCGGTGGGCTCTGGCCCCGCGCGCACCGGTAACCAAGAGAACGACATAAGAGCTGCAAAGCACGCGCCCCGGAGCGCCGGTAGCCCCCGGTAGCCCCTCGCGCCAATAACCCGGACAGCGCGAGGCTTCCAGCAAACAGAGACAGAGAAAAGAGGGGACATAAAGGGGAGAGCGGAGAAATATGTGAGCACTGTAAATCAGCCCTGAGAGGGGGGCTGTCAGATGCGCCCGCGTGCGCGCGTAGACCTGAGTGCGCGTGGAGGGAAAGAAAAGGTAAAAAAAAAAAAAAAAGCAGCAAGTTACTCAAGTTCCTCAACTCAGCCGCAGCACTTTCTTATAAAAAAGTGAACGGGTCGCCCAAAGCAAGCTGCCAGATAATCCGGTGTCTGTGAGAGGCATCAGATGCCTGTAGGAAATATTTCATAGAGGGCTTCAGAAATTTGATGTGGCTTTATGGCGAATGGCTGAGGGTGTTTTTTTTTCTGCGATCAATGGGAGGAGAGGCCGTGTCCTCACAGCAGACAGTGAGGCTGCTGACATTTGCGATTGGCCACCAGTCAGGCGACCGCTCAGACTCTGTGAATTAAGATAGTTCGGGGGAGAAAAAAAATCACCTTTTTTTTTCTTCTGGTGTTTTAATCCTGGCAAACAAAAAAAAAAACAAAACAAAAAAAATATGGAACCAGAGTTTAGACACATGTTGCTGCATGGGCTTCATTTGTCAAACAATATCCTGTGACACTTGTGGACTCTGACTGACATGAGTGAAATATCAACACAAACACACCCTCTCAGCAAGAAACACACTCAAAAGCAACGCAGCGTGTACATCTCACGAATCAGTCATCAGCAGCAGCGTGATGAAGCCAAAAAAAAAAAAACATGGCATGAAATCAAAGAGCTTTAACTCTCCCCTCTCTCTCCCTCTCTCTCTATCCTCTCTCAGCTCCTGCCTGAATGTAGGTTAGACTATTCTCCTCTCAGACCATTAGTGCGCCTGACTCCACTATTCATTGGGTGAGTGAGAGGCATCTCATTTCCATGACAACCACAAAAGGATATGATACCTTCCCGGCGCAAATTAAATTGTAATTCAGCTTCATTTGCTTCTCGGAGACGCCACACACACAAGGGGCGCACAGTGCCGAGCAGCTGTGTGTGTGTGTGTGTGTGTGTGTGTGTGTGTGTGTGTGTGTGTGTGTGTGTGAGCGCACCGCAGCCCGGCCATATCAACAGGTTAGAGGCGCACAAAGTTGGATGAGCGCAAACTCAACACGATGGCGGGATCGAGGGGGATATACATATAAAAAAACGTGTACACACACACACACACACACACACACACACACACACACACGATGAGGGCTCGGTTGTGTGTGAGCCTGGCGATCTGACAAAGTACGGCGCCGTATCAGCGACTCATTCATTCACAAGTTACTTACTGGTTTGCTGTAGCGGTTCCGTCTTTACATGTGGTAATAACCTCGCACGAAGTATCCTATTCCCATCCAGAATAATCACCAAGAGTGGAAGTGATGAGGAGAAATAAAAATGTATTGAAAAAAAAAAAACTCTTAGTAATATTGCAGAGGATCGGGATGCATCGGCGACCAAAAAAAGAGAAAGTTTCTTCTTCTTGTCACTTTTTCTAAAGTACACAAAGTAGGAAAAAAAGTGGAAATATATATAAAAAGAAAATGAAACTCCCGATATAAGGAGTGTTGTCAGCGTCCGCTCCCGTTGAGCTGAGTGTGTCGGCGCTGATGTGTGCTTTGTAAAGTGTGGAGTTGTAACGCGGGTTTGTTTATGTGCGCCGTCTGAGGGGAGAAAGTCAAATACAGCATTTATGTCTGCTCTGACTCCACACAGAGCGGCTGGTATGCGCTACGTCAATGTGACGCCATGGGAGAGGTGACGTCACTTGAAGTAGAGCTCCCTCTCTCTCTCTCCGTACAGTACCAGACACATAAGCCCCGTGCGCACTGCACACACACACACACACACACAAAGAGAGAGAGAGAGAAAGCGAGAGAGCGAGAGAGGCGGTTGGTTTGATGGTTGCTGGGAAAGAAGCGAAGGGGGATCCGGCGAGCGAGCACGCTGCATGACTGATAGTGGCAGTTGGCCCACATCTTGTGCACGCTCTGTAAAGTAAATATAAAGGATAAAAAAATCAGCATGTGCGACATTTAAAACTTTATTAAACGATTCTCAAAAAAAAAAATCAAAACCATCAACATTTTACTGGAACAAAGAGTGTCTGTAGTCAGAAGTGTCTGTACCTGCATCCAGGAACTGGATAGTTAAATTTTTGCCACTCCACACTCATATTTTGCTTAATGTTAGAGACAAATGTTACACTTAATGTAGATTTAGATATTAAATAAAAACATATATTCTATAAAATATGATATTTTTCATCAAACAACAACACTTCATAACTCAACAGGACAACAGATACAGCATTAAAATACTGCATCCATGTTGCTGAACTGTTGGTAAAAATATAATGCTATGAAAGGATTAATTTTGTGTATTGATTATGTGAAGTGTATTTGCAGATACTTCTGTCAAACTCTGAATGCAGGATGTTTCATGTGTAGCGTCATATTTTGTTGTGGTACACTTACTTGTATTTTAAAGTAAATGATCTATTCATGTGCAGAAACACTCCTCTCTGAAATGATTACCTTCTCAAAGGCCCTTAAATGAGATGTCTGTCTGGTGTGTATTTTATAATGTCACAATGGACAAATTGACATCTTGAATTGGCTGTACTTCATCCCATGGGGCTGTGTGTACGTATATATATGTACACATATGTGTGTGTATTCATGTGTCAACTTTAAACTGCAACTCTTTATATGCTGTTAATAACCAAGCACCTGTTAATAAGATTATATTATATTATAATTGATTATATTTTGTATGGATAATTTGCAATGGAAATATTCTTAAAATCTTATTGAAGTACAATATTAGCCTCTGAAATGTTTTGAAATAGAAGCATAGAATAGTATCAAATAGAAATGTTCATGTGAGATACAATTACCTCAAAACTACAACATGGAGAAAATGTGACTTATTTATCAACTGTCTTACAACTGTGCAACATTTGACATAATCGCA
Source organism: Terapon puta (assembly GCA_028564955.1). Taxonomy (NCBI): domain Eukaryota; kingdom Metazoa; phylum Chordata; class Actinopteri; order Centrarchiformes; family Terapontidae; genus Terapon; species Terapon puta. The sequence continues at coordinate 10,804,084 of JAOXYL010000043.1, read as the reverse complement.
GAAAATTGTGGTGAGTGAGTGAGGTCAGTCACCAACCAGGTAGGACCAAGTAGAGACATGAGAGGACGTTCCTCCTCCCACTCCCTCCGGCGGGCTCGGCAACCTCAAAACTAAAAAGCGCCCTCGGAGCCGCGGAGAACAATAATTCATCGCAGCCAATCACGGGGCGCGTATTTTTCGGTCAGCGTCCCAATTCTGGCCAATGAGCAGCTCCGGGGGGCGGGGCGAGCCTTGACGCACTCAGGCTCGTGATTGACGCAAGCCTCGTTGCTAAATTTAGCAGCTGGCGGACGGAGGCAGAGTGAGATAGCAGAGAGCCCATTCATTGTGCCGGGGCGGGCCCGACTATTTTAGCGCCGTGATTGTGATCCAGCCAAGCCAAATATAGTCGTAGACAGGTATTTTTAGCCGGAAAAAAGCGCGTCCCCGCTCCCATTCTGCACAGTCCGACCTGGGCCGCAGAGTTTGAAACGGGTCGCGGCTCCAGAATCAGCACGCTGAGTGGGGGGATAATTTTACAGTCAGCTGATGTTACTGTCATACCCAGAGAGAGACAACTGTTGGAGCTGTCGAGTAAACCTCACTTCAGCTCCCCTGTCTCTCCCTCTCTCTCCCTTTCTCTGTGTCTCTCTGTCTGTCCGGGGACGTGCTGGGAGAAGCGGGGGATGAGCAGACCGTAGCCCCCCGAAGAGAAAATAGTCCTCGGTTCGTCAGGCGACAGGTTTGTGGATGTGAAGGTTTGCAGCCTCGCACAGCAGCGCCGCTTCTTCCTCACCAGCCGAGCACAGACTTTGAGGTGTTTTTTTCTTGTCTGCCAGGACCGAGGAAAGAGAAAAAGGCTAAAATTAATAAAGGTATTGTAAGTCAGGCTGCTGCAGGGGGAGAGAGAGAGAGAGAGAGGGAGAGAAAAGCTGCTGGATAAAGGTGTTTTAACAGCGGGAATGAGGAGGAAAGAAACAGTCATGGTAGGCTAAGGTGGACCCGTCTGCCCTGGGAAATACCTCTCGTGTGCTGACACACATAATCTGTGACCTGCAGGAGAGGAAACCTCATATATTTGCCTTTGCACGTGTGCACGTTACAAGGGGGGGGGGAAGCCCCGGTTGTCCACCAAAACACACAGTGACCCAAATCCTCCCTTTTTGTCACATCCGAGTACCCGGGGAAAGGTGCGGATGGGAGTCAACGATCACGTCACTGGCCGAAGTTTGATAGTTTGTTTGTAACATGCTTGGAAAATGTGAGTGGAGATTAAAGCCGGAGAACAGCCTGCTGGGTCCCTCCGTGCCAGGATCAGCTGCAGGGCACGGGGATCACGTGCCACCGAGCCTCAGGCTGCCAGGGGCTTAAAAACAACAACAAAAACTCAAGGACTGACTTTGCTTAAGTTTGGGATTTAATTTACCCCCATTTTAGTTTCACAATCCCCCCCTCCCCCTCCCCTCTGGTAGGGGGGGCTGCTGGTGTAGACAGGTGCGTGAACTGCAGGTGGATATTCTGCTCTTCATGGATAGGTTTGGCATCTGAGTGCCAACGATTAGTTGGTTCACCGATTAGTTGTCGACTGTTCAGTTCACTGGCAACTATTGTGGTGATTGTTAAATCATTCGTCTTCGATCGTAGACTTTTCAAGTACAAAAAAAACATCCAAATGATTGCTGCCTCTCAAACGTGAATATTTTCAGGTTTCTTTTTAGTTCTTTATGACAATAAACTGGATATTTTTGGATTTTGGACAAAACAAGACATTTGTCAATGTTAGGGGCTTTGGGGAGTGATCTTTTTTCTTTTCTATTTTTTTAACCAGTTCATAACAGTCTATGGATGAATAAGTAGAAAAGACTAGAGAAAATGATCATCAGAACCACGACCAACAGTAATGAAAGCCGTACTGGCACCATCCCTCCACTGATCACTCCCTGATCATTCATCACTCATGCGGTTCCATATTTATTGCAATTTACAATGATTTGATCCAATTCCGTCCTTATTCGTTTTTAGGTTAAGACATATCCTATGGGCATAGATCACAAGTTCCTCTGTATGTCCTTTGCTGTTTCCCGTCTTGTCAGAGTAGTAAAATAGTGTCTCGGGTCATCCAGTGTATCCATCTTATCAATGGGTCATCTGTCTTTATAAACAAATATTTGTTGTTCACGTCCTCTGTTTGCATCTACAAGCATGCTGTGGTCACATAGGGTGAATGTGTTGTAAATGGATCAATTATCTTGTATTTAAAAAAAAGGAGAGGCGTTTAAAACTGTCTTTACAACTCATGAGCTTCATTGTTTGTCTCCCGTCTTTTCTCACATCCCCGTCTTTGTGTTTCACCTGGCCTCTCTCCCGCTCCTTTCTGGCTGCTTGGGGTATCAGCTGCCTCGGCTGTGACCTCACCATGGTGACGTGTAATCCAGATTAACCTGCTCTCTTATTCCACCAGACATGGAAGTGATTAGAGATTATGACCGTGTCCTTTTAATAGAATTGACCGTGTGGGTAATCAACTGCGTCCACTGGCTACGCGTGTCAGGTGACTCACTAACACACACACGCACAAGCACAAGCTGTCACCACGGAGGACATTGCATTGGCTCGTATTAATTTCCCTGGAGACTCATTCCTACCTTTAATTGTAACACCTACCCTCACACTTAACCTAAACCACAGTGCGATTTTTAACCTTAAATTCTCCTCAGGGGTCAAATTTCCTTTTACCCCAGATGGGAGGTTTTTGGACTCTTTTATGACCTCATCCAAATAGAGACTTTTCTAAATAATGTTTCAGGTAGTGCATTTCCTTTTTTCATGTAAGGTCTGCTGTTTCGTTTTGCTTCAGGGTGGCTAAACATGCGTTTCCTGGCTTCATGAGGAACTTGCGCTATCTCATCAGCCACGTCGTTGCTGAAGCGAGAGACAATAAATAAAGGAAATGTAAAAGATAACTTGGCAACACACATACTGCCTTACTGGAAGAGCACCCCAAAAGTGCACAAGTTAAAAATTATTATAAATTACTTTAGTCTCCGTACTGTTTAACCTTGTACTCACATTTTAATCTGTTGCTTTTATTCTGCCACCATGCAGCTTTTGCAAAAACAAAACAATCACAACTAGCTGACAAGGTCAGTATCATCCTATTCGGTCTGAAATTTGCTTGAAATTGGTCTTTTTTGCAGGTTAGTGTGGATAAGTGGACAAGAGGGCCAATTTGTGCCAAACACTAAAAACATCGGCAATGAATGTTGAGTGAATTCTGATATCGCTATTTTCTGCCAGGCAAATTGAATTTTACAAATCAAATCACTTCTTTTTTGTTCTTGTTGTTCTTTTTCGTCCTGCACCCAAAACTAATTATCTGGCAATAAAGAATTGCTCCGACAGGTTGAGTGTTGGCTGCTCCTGCACTCGAGTGTAAAACCTCGGCAGGCTTGTCAGTGTTGTCAGATTTATGACAGAGGAAGTTGCGTCCTTCACATAAAAAGTGCTTGTCATAGCTGGTGGTGCACAGCTGCAGTATATACAGTAGTCTACCATCTGTAAGCCTCCTGTACAGAGCTGTGGACTATATGGTGGACATATTGCACTGAGATACTCTGAACTCTGGCTTATCACAAAGCAGAAGTGAAAAGTGATTGTGTCAGTTTGAATGAGCTCTCTATGTCTACGGCCAAGGCACCGGGACTCAGCGCTCTGGTGACACTGGAGAAAGAGGAAAGCAGAGAAAGAGAAAAACAGAGGAAGGCTTTTATCTTTGTGTCACCAAATCTGCTCCAACTGTACGTCAGAGTGCAAGCGAGGACGGGAAGGGGCGGGGGTGCGGGGGAGAGGATTGCTGGCGCAATGGTAGGGTGCTCAATGGTGGCATTCTTCCCTTTCTGTGGGGACACACACACAGACAACACACACACTCTCACACACCAGGGGGATTCCCCCCGGGAGTACCCAAGTGAAGTAATACAACCCATCACTGCCTTATCACACCAGTGCCCAAAGACAGGAGAGAGAAGTGTACAGAAGTGTTTCCATGAAGCACGGCACAGGAGGTGTACTGTATATCACTCAGGGACTGTGGGCCATTATATGATGTTATCATGATGTGGTTTTACACATTTCTGTGTGTGTGTTTGTGTGTGTACAGAGGGAGAGAGGGGTAATGTGCAGCAGCTTGTGCGTAATGCGCTGTAGTTTCCCCTTGCTTGTTTGATGACAGATTTATCACCTCTCTTGTTAAACCCCATGCAATCTAATTCTACAGCGTGATTCACCTTCTTTGTGTACATTTTGGAGGGTGCAGGGCACTGTGAGTAAAACTCGGTTTGTTGTTTGATCTCTTTGTTTGTGTTTGCATTTCTTCTTTTTTTGTGTTCATGTGGCAGTTTAACAAGACCTCCTACTTGCATTTCTACATTTCTCTTCAAGTGGTGAGAGCCAATGAATGTTGAATGAATGGATGTGTGCGTGCGTGTGTGTGGTTGGGGGGTGGGGCTTACATAGAAAAATGTCCATTAAAGTTCCCACAGCATGTACTTTTCACATGTGTAGAGCCGGGGGTAACAGAGGTGGAAGCTTGTTCTGACAGACGTGAGGGGTCAAAGGTTCACCGTCATCATGACTCTCTTTAAACTCAGAAAGCTTTTCTTAAGCACTTATGTACATAGACGCACTGTTTCCAGCAGCAGGTGCGTGCCACCACATGACAGTTCATGACATGTGTTGTTTGATACCTTTTTAATCTCTGGTGTGTGGCCTTGAGCCAAACATGCAGAATTCTTTCTAAAAAAGTGGTTTATAATTTAATACTTCATCATCCAAACATCCAGTTTTAGAAAGGAGAGGAATCAAAAGTTTTTATTGTCAGATTTTGTGATAAAAAGCTTGTAATCAGTGAAACTGGCTTGACTCCTTCTTAATAACTATTATTGTGAGTATTACAAGTTTGTCTACACCCTTCAAGCTTGGGTACACTTGACTGACAAGGCAGATATCTCCATTATTAGCCAGTCTGCAGTTACGTGCCAGGGCGGGGACACTTGTCACTCTTAGAATGCAGACGCAGACAGTTTTCAGCCAAATGGGTAACAGTAACCATTTCCATGTTTAACGAGACGCTGCAGTAACAGCAGATCAGTAATCAGAAGAGACATTCGTATCATGGGGTTTGGTTGATTGATCCACTTTAGATGTGTCAGTCAGACACAGTCCTGTGTGGGCGACGGTGCCCTCGTGATGTGCAACTGTTGACACAGTTTTAACATCAATACATCATGCAAATATAAAGGTCGCTTATTAAGATAAGATAAGACAAGATAGTGCTCTATTTATCCCCAGGGAAATTGTTGTGCAACATTCGGGTTACTGAAGGAGCAGGTGAGGTAATCTTTGTCATTAACCTCCATGCCGTGGTGTGCTCATTGTTACGTACACTGGACGTTACAGTTACTTTTGTGCAGGCATTGATACTAGAAAGCTTTATTCAAATGCATCTATATATCTTACGTTTGACTTGAAGAACTATATACATGATTATGGAACATCTTAACTAGTTTCTATTAGGAACTAGGAATCCAGTTGTGGTCTAAACTGCCAAACTTCTGTAAGGCAAAAATATTTTTTTTATAATTTTTATAGACCCTGGATTTCTTAATGATGAGGAAGGAGTAGATGTAAGAATATTCAAAAGTGTAATTTTTCTTACAATGGTGGGGCAAAAACACCTGTGAGACAAATAGTTATTATCTTATATTTCTTAAAATATGTTGGCATATGCTCTTTAAACCCACCCTGCTTGTGGTCTCCACGATCTCCAACTAACATTGTGTGCCACGTACAGTTTGCCATGCTGGAAAAATTAGAAAGCCACAGTCATTGAACTCGGTGGTATTTTGACATCAAGGAATCTTGATATTGAGCAACGGCATCAGATTAAACATTTCCTGAGCACATGATATCCATCGGTTTATGGTTCTGGACTCTTGATCCCAAGTGCATCAGCTTTTCAATTCTGATTCTATTTCTGGGGTCTCTTACATCATCTTGCATTGAAAAAGTCTGTTGATCAATACCTGCACACCTGCCTATCAGAGGCCTTGTCTGACTTGTCATGTAAGGTTGGTGGAAATAACTAATTGTGTCACCACTGCAGGTATTAAGTTTACAACTTAACAGCCGGTGGTGCATTTAAGTATGCGTGGGTGTAATTTGTAAGATAGTGTGTGGAAATATGTGAACAGTGGGTGTATGAGTCACCTTAGTGTAGGCAGTTGTTTAAAGGCCATTTTCTAGGAGATGCCAGAAACAGGAACATGCATTCGTATGTGTGTTTGCGTCTGTGATGTGGTTTCGTCATTTGAGTTGAAACGTCGCAGGATTCCCCTTCTGAGAGTGTTTAGATTGAGATATCAGACAACAAACAAGCAGAATCTCCTCGCGGCTGAGATGATGAGGTGTCCCGCTTGAAAACATGCAGCTGATAGATATTAAACCAAATATTTGCACGCGGCCTATAAATAAACTTGATGTAAAGCATGATGGCCAGTGCCCGGAGTGATATGGTGGATGTTTTGGGGTTTTTTCTTAAGTGTGGAGAATCTCGGACTTCGTGCGGAAGTGTTTATACGTATTTGCGGATCATTGCTCCGTGGGAAACTGTTGCCCTTTACTTATTCACATCTGGGCCCTGCTTTGGGGAGACACTGGTGCCATTTGGCTTAACGCCCTTCACACCTCGATCAGTTTCACCTCCGCTCATGCCACTCCCACAACCTCAGACCAGGTATCTGCTTGACGGCTTGTAATTGTAGTTTGGGCTTACTTGATATAAAGGAGTGATGACATTTCGGTAGCTGAGTCAGTGCCTTCTTTGCCCTTCAGATATTCAACGCTTGCGTAGAATGTGTGTGTGTGCGATTTTTTTTTTCTTCTAAATGTGTGCTTGGTGTTTGATGCTTTGCTGCGGCTCAGAGTAATGTCACTCTCGGTCACACACTGACCACATGGGCATGTGCACAGGCAGCCAGTCCCGCACACACACACACACACACCCACACACACACACACACACACACACACACACAGATACGCAATTACAGATAAACAAGTGGTTGCATTTCTGCATGAGTCACAGTCGTGGGCAGAGGTGGAAAGTTTCCTTGTTTGGGCTATTCCCCCCTGCTGACACTTTTGATACTTTTTTTAAGTATCTGATGTGTTTCTAATTCAAAGTCATGTGGTGGTCAGTGGATTCAGGTCAGACCTGCTGTGACTGCAGACATCGAAACTACTTCACAGAAACATGCATACTGTATGATAAACGGTGTATTGTACACGTTATCAGAAGCAGGTATAGGGGCCGTATCTCTTAAGTTAAAAAAACAGCAGTCCAAGAGGATGCTGCTTAAAAATGAGTCATTCATTGCTGCTACTACGGCTGATGCAGTTACAAAGTGTTGGAGAAAGTACTTTTACTTTTATTAAAATACTAATATTACATTGTAAAAATACTCCACTACCGTCCTGTGTCTTATGAAAAGGTACACAAGTATCATTTGAAAAATACACAAGTGTTAAAAGTAGAGTTCCTCTATGCAGAAAATATCTCCTGTTACTGTTGAATTATTATTTTACAGTCACATTTCATATTCAATTTTATAATTGGAATATTATTCCTCATGCAGTAATGTAAAAGCAGTATTTTATCACTGGAGTTGGTTGAGTTGGAGTTATTCTTTTTAAAGTATTTTGTATTAGATTGTGTGTTATAATTATTTTCATTATAAATCAATCCACTGATTGTTTATAAAAATGAGAGTGAAAAGGTTACCCACTGAACCTTTAAGTGACTGATCGTTTGATTCGAAAAAGTCTAGAGCTAGGGCTCAAGTTGACGCCTTGACAATGCTTGTTTTGTCCAAAGAATAGTCCAAACCATAATAATAATCAAAAAAAATATTACAAAATTATTATTAAAAAGAAATGAATAGGAATACGGTAATAGGAAGACCGTGAATTTTGACTAGGAGGAATTATGATATGTTTTGAAAATAAAAACCTGAAAAGATCATAAAAACAATAACAATCAACTGATTGATTGACTTTTTATTTATATAAATCTGCGTTCAAGTGCCTGCAATAATATTCTGGTTGAAATTGTGTTTTCTATCATGTGTTTGGGGTCTTTTTCAGAGACATTTTGACCTCATGCATGTTACAAATAACACTGATAAGTGTCCCAGCTAAGCTGTAACAGTGTAATATTGAGCCAGCATGATTTATGTGAGGCCCCTGAAACTGAAGCGGTTAAATGGAATTCAGCCTTCATTCATTTTATTATTTACATCTTTGACATATTGCCACGTCTGTGTAAAGAAAAAAAGCCTAAATGTGTTATGAACTTAAAATATTAAAATGGCATCAATGTTTGGTTATTCTCGACTCGAGCTATTATAAATGAATATAGGGGTACAAACACAAAATGTAAATTATTACTTTAAATAATAGAAATAAAACTTTATTTTGCACAGAGCAGAGATGTTTTGTAAATCCAGCTTGTACTTTATGTATTTTAATTAGAATTGCAGCAACTGATTAATAAAGTAGTCCATCAGAACAAATTAGTTTGCAAATGTTTTTGGGATTGATTTATTGCTCTAGTAATTTTTCAAGCAAATACATATGAAAATAGAGGATTTGTTCCTTGTTTTTATTGGAAATTATCGTAAAATTCACAAGGCCACTTTTTGAAAAATGGTTTGGAGATTAATTGTTAGGATTTTTTATTTTTTTAGTTTTTAAGAAAATCTGCATGGGTAAAATGGAAAAACGTGCACTTCTCCCATGACCCCACTAAGGTACCCTCGAGCAAAGCCCCTAACCTTTGTCTGCTCTAGTTTAGCTGCTCACTGGTTACCAGATCAGTTGGTGGGTCGAGCCGCCCCTCCACAAGCTTGGAAAGTGTGCAGTCAGTTAACTTATAGGGCCATAAAGACTTTTATTGGGAAATGTAATAATTTGCATTTTTGATTAAATTATATGATGGCTAACATGCACTAGCAGTGCCTCAGCCAAACTTTCATTCACCCTCTTCCTCTCAATGTATGAATGAAATGCTTGGAAGGCTGTGCAGAGCGTGCATTGTTAATAAAACATAATAAGTTTATGCTTCATAAACGTCAGGTATGTGCAGCTTAGTCAGAGAGAGGGAACAGTAAATTCCAGCTTTTAGGGAGGAACTTGTTTTATCATGCCTTTGCCTGTGGTAGTTAGTGAGTGTGCACATGTGTGTAGAGGTGCGCAGGTTCTTGCATGTACACGTAATATAAAAGTTTATCTTTTTTTTTTTTTTTTTTTACAAGTTGACTCATTAAGTATGTTCATTTGTCGAAACCCCATTACCCTTTGATATTTTGTATAGTGTAGGCGGACGGGATTAAAATAATTTTTCTATGTAGTGTCACAGTTTTTTCTTTTAACACAAAAGCCTTTGTGAAAGTTCAAGGATGGCTGACTTACACAAATGGCCTTTGGGAATCTACTGGTAACTCTCAGTGTCGCTTGCAAGCACAGAAAGAAACTTCAAAGTGATTAAATTAAATAATCCTTGTTGGTGTTTGTAGATAACTTTAAAGTTTTAATCTTTAGGTAATCTTTAGGGAGTTTTCACACGTGTCTATTTTAGTATACATAGATTAAATCCTCAGAACTTCTCTGAAGAGTTCCTGTAAAACCTAATTTTCATGAAATGAGGCAGGAGTGGGTGTTTAAGAAACGTAATCATTTGAAGAAAAGTTGACACTTGTCGATTTTCCCTCCTATTTTCCACAAAATTTTGCGAGATCGTGAAATAATGATTAAAATACCATAATACTGTGCAAATATGATATGATATATATATATATATACTTTATATATATATATATATACTTTATTCTTAAATATATATAAATATCAATTCATGTATAAATATATATAAATTTAGAAAATAAAGTACAAACATCAGCCATAGAAGATACTGAAAAAATGAATTAAAACACATTTTTAAAAGAATAAATGTGTAATGACTAAAATCTGCCTTCATTAAATGTACAGTGAAGTAAATTGCAAGCAAGTAAATCTAGCATGCTGGAAGGTTGAGTTCATTCAAACTCAGTGACCTAGAATAACCTAACGCAACCGACCTCCATTACTGCTGGCCACGTCATTAACGGTTAAAAAAATTCTCCCATGATTTTAACCGTATTTCATTCCTTGTTCTCTTTAATGTTCGTCGCCTTCCTTTTCATGCTTGCCCTCTCAAGTTTGTTTCACAGAAGCTAAAAGTCACGGCGCTACCTCGTGATAACACAGCAGCACCTCGCTTGTGAATATATCGCTTTGAGTTGCACAAGAGGATTCGTTTTTGTTATTTAAGTTGGCTTCCCCTCAGCCTTGACCTTTTCATTTAAAAAAGTTCACCTCATGTGATTCATTGCATCTCAACTTTGACATTTAAATTCCATCTCCTTCTCACGATTGAAATCCGGCACTCAATAATTACCTGTGTGCGGGAATCTAACATATGCAACATGGCATACCATGACTTCTGCGTGGGCACCAACTAATAAACCCAAACCACCCATGTGTCCCATTGTGATATTCCCAGAAGCCCTTGGTGCGCACTGAGAGACACTCCCTGAAATTTCCATCGTGGAGAGGGCAGCATCAGGACTTCCCTCTTGATGCCCGCACCAGCTGCATACCTGAGGAGCAAGTATTTACGCGTGCCGCTCCCCATGACTGGAAGTGTTGACTTGCTGTGTGGGAGTGTAGTGCCCAAAAATGCTGACATAATTTGCTGCTGATGCAAGAAGTTGGGAGGGAGTTCCAGCCTGTGTAATTTTCAGGAATATTGGAAATCAAAAACTGTGAGTACGCCTACATCCATACACCCACCTGCTTCTTTAATGACAGCATAGAAAAATTATATAAAAAAAGAACATCTGGAGGCTTGCCCTCTCCGTCTCCTCCCCCACACGCACTCAGATTACCACATGATAGAGCTCAAACCAGACTGGAGGCTTTTTGAGGCTCAGGGCTCTGCCAAGTCCGAGACCACCGCTGTCCTGCTTTCTCCATTCGGACCTGTCATACGTGCACAATGCTCTGCTGCAATTTTCCGGCACTGATCTTTAGATAGGCCACAGTAGCAGTCCTGGGATCTGCTGCTGAAAGTCACTCAAAATCAAGAAAACCAGTGTGCGTAATCTGAACCCAACTTAACTTAAAAGGCAAATGACTAAAAACCTTAATTATAGGATGTCTCTCTGTCTGATGTTGTTCTCAAGGGTTTTTTTTGTCCAGGTACCCAAACTTTGTAGAGGAAATATTCTCATCATTATGCATGTTATTATTTCTGTTCAAGAAAAAGATGTGAAGTGGATGTTTCATACAGTCTCATATTTTTGCACAATCCTACAGTTCCCAATGCAGCCTGCATGCCATACTAATTGATTAGTAGAATTTGCACCTTCTATTTAAAAATATTCTTATATTCATATATTAAAGGAGAAGTTGCTTAATGGAGCTGTCCTTATAAGGCTTTTATTCTAATACTCATGCTTCAGTGAGCTGTACCTTGGAAGGCGCCACTGTGTTGATGTGAAATATTGTGATGCTATTGATCCTGTGGTGATAGTGGGAGTGACCATCAGAGCAGCTTTAGCTCTGTCACTGGGCTGAAGACAGCTTTCCTCCCCTCCCTTTTTGTTGAATAATCTGCTTACTCACCGGATGTGATTCAACTAACTAACCCTGTTAGAGAGAGGGTTCTGTTGTCTAAATGTTTGGTCAGTAATGTTGTGTAATATTTGGAAAGTTGTGTGCCTGTCAGATAAATAACTTCGTTTGAGCCTCGGTCTGGCTAGCTGCTCTGCTGCTTAGAAATCCTCATCCGATAAGTGGCTGAGTGGTCATTAGAAAAGGATACAGGGTGATGTGATTGTTTCAGTGACCGCAGAATCTACACAATTCTGATTGGCCAGAGTCATAACTGTAATTCATAGCTCGAAGTCATCATGTTTCAGCTGGTGCTCAGCCATGATATCTCCCATATATTGGAGTTTTTAAGGTAAATTAATTCCAAGATTGACAATGTTTCTCGGTATTTAATGAATATATTGGCACAGAATATGAAAAAACACGACTGAGATTTCAATATGTACACTTTGACGTAATGGGCATGGTGCTAGTTGGATGATTTATTTCAGGAAACTATAAAAAATAATGCACGCCGTTTAACCTGATCTTCATTGGTAACTGCACAGATAACCATAGGCTGCTTATGATGACCTTTAATAAAAGGTGTGTCAATTTAGTAGAGAACTCCACAGTGCACGCCTTGTAATGCATTGTGCATATCCTTGATGCCTTACTAGCATATCTATTTCATTGTGTTCCAGATAAAACATTTTTTTGCCAACTTATGTAAATGGTTTAAGTGGTTAAAACCAGCCACTTTCACACAACAATTTATCAGATGTATTGAGATGGTGAAGTAATGCAAGTTTTGATCATCATCCATCATGGAGCTACCTCTGTCAAATTTGCAGCCCCATGGATGCCACTGAGGAGAGACTGCCTGAAAGTGTGCCATGTTAACTCCATCTGTGAAAATGATCACTTCCTGCTCCTCTGTGGTAGCTTCTTATGACAAGTTTTATTGTGGCCGTACAGGAGAAATACACTTATGTCTGAAGATGGGTTAGATGACATGTCATACAGACAACCTTTTTTCAAACCCTCCATTTTTTTAGGACTCCTGATACAAAATTCTTTTCAGCCTCTTGTTTTTGCCAGTTGTCTATATTTGCACTACAGTGAATTTGTAATGAGTAGTCCTTTTGGCGCATGCGTGATAGTAAACCACAACAGCGTGTGATTATCAAAACGTTGCTCCAATGTGCCACCGGTGGTCAAAAACTCCACAGGGTATCTTTAATTAGCTGTTAATATGAGGATTTAGTGTGATCATGGCAGCATAATGGCTACTCTCAGACAGACTGCCAGAGCAGCATCGGGTCAATGGCAGGTCATAACCTCAGACTGACCCACTTAACCACTGCCAATAGCCCCCTCCCTCACTCTTTGTTCCTCTTTGCTGTCTCTGGGTACACTCTCCTCTCTCTGTTGCCCTCTCTTTAAACTCACCACTCACTCCTTCCTCTTCTCTGTCTTTCCCCTCTCCCTCCCCGTGTTCCTTCGCTCCATGAGGGGGAACTTCCACTGCCGCTTCTATCCAGGAACAGGCTTCCACTGTGGAAACACAGCTACACAACACTGCTCCAGGTTCACTTTCCACACCAGGCAGGGGAGGGTGGGCTGTAAGTCACTGCATCCACACACATTTCCACAACACTTACTGTTTGCACAAAAGCACTTTTTTACTGACTCACATCATGCTGACTTTAATTCTTTTTCAAACTAGGCAGCATGGGGCTTCTACGATCATTGAAGATCCCTTTATATCTCACCATCCATCAGTTCCCATTCAAATTACAGCACAACATCCAGCGGACATCCGAACCGTCTGCAACATGCAAAGCAGAGGCCTATATCTGTCACTGTGTGCGTGTTATTGTGGATCTTCTGCTGACAGACAGCTGCTATAATTGGCTACTTATCAGCGTTAATGGATAGATGAGACACGTAGGTAGGAGCCTGTGGGAAAGCACACGTACACACACACACACACACACACACACACACACACACACACGTACACACACACACACACACACACACACACACACACACACAGCAAACAAGGGAAGAGTCATCACATTCAAAGCAGACAGGAATAGAAACAGAATACATGAGGTAACCACAGTAGCGTAAGCAGTAGCCTTTACCTCAGAGATGGCCATGACCAGTAGTAGTAGTGTGTGTGTGTGTGTGTGTTGTTGTTGTGTGTACAGGCATATGTGGCTGTCAAAGATGTCTTTTCCATGGTCGAAATATTCCTTTTCTCCATGAATATATCTGGTCTTTATGTAAGGTATGGTTGGGACTTACATAATTCTTGGCGATTTAAGCTTCTGTGTGTGCATCTGGAAAGCTTGTGGAACTGTAATTTTATGTGTGTGTGTGTGTGCGTGTGTGTCCGTGACGCCTTGGAAGCTCTTCTGGCCACAGCTGTGGAAATGCTCCGCTGCTCCATTCTGCTCAGCAGAGACAGTGGTGGGGAGGCGGCTGGACAGACGGATGGATGGATGAGTGGGGGAGTGGGCGCTCTGATGGTTGGACAGAGAAGAGGAACTGTTAAAGTGTGGCAATGCCAGAAAGACAGTGGCAGATGGAGAGGGGAAAAGTTGTGCTTCCTTCAGTCTTATGTAAACCAGATCTCCTCTATTTTCACTTGATGTGACAGGCTCATGTCAAGTTGCAGTTCATTTTGTTTCCACTGCAGGCATGCAAAAAAAAGTGGATCACACTTCAAATACTTGCGTAAAGTAGTAATAGGCTATCAGTTATGAGTGTTAACCACCAATGAATTGGTCCATCACCTTTGTTGAAACTCTCAATAACAACTGCATTGGTTTCCTCTCACATGTCCATGTTTTGTATTTGAGTGAAATGTCAACAAATTTACTACTATTGAATGACGGATCCGTTATGATGGTGATCACCTGCTTTGGTGTATGACTGCCTACAAATCTACGCCTACTTTAGGTTAAGTGTTGGATTGGAAATATTTTATCTTCTAAATAAAATAAAACCATTGCTGTACCAAAGTACGGTCTTACACAGCTGCCACCATAGGTTCTTAGTCTTGTTAATGCACAGGTCAACATGGCAGCTGAGGTATTGTCATAGCTTTCTGCTTATAGAAGACGATGCTTATTGCTTATTGCTCCATCCACGGCTATTTTTTTAATTTTATTTTAACAAACAGATGGTTTGTATTTATTTTCTAAATACATTTCAGTTATTTTTCAGCTAATCCCATTTAAGATTCTTACCTTTGCTAAACTGCACGTTTTTCATTAAAATGTT
>JAOXYL010000043.1:10776694-10788930 GCA_028564955.1 Terapon puta | reverse complement strand
ACATTTCAGTTATTTTTCAGCTAATCCCATTTAAGATTCTTACCTTTGCTAAACTGCACGTTTTTCATTAAAATGTTGTCTGCACTTGCCTATAGTGCATATGGTATATGCATAATTAAACAATATCCTTAGGGTTAGAATGTGTATTTTTCACTCCTTTGCCATCCTATTCTAGCGCGTATATGTGATCTGTTAAGTCCTGGACTTGATTTGAGTCATATGACATGGTAAGTCATATGACATTGCCCTACTGGCATGTAAATAAAATATTTAGTGGACTATTTTAAATTCTCCCTTTCTGTTGTTTGATAAAGCGTGACAGCCTTGAAACTCATGACATAGGTGTTAATGTAGTCATATATATCTGTGTACTGTATTTCATAGGGTGGAAATGACTTTTTCTTCTGTATTGGGGGGATTTCCCTCACTTTGCATCATGGGAAGCCCCATTTGGAGCTGTGTCCTGTTAGGGATTTGCATGCTGGGTGCTGGGTGCTGGGTGCAGGCTGCGGTAATGTGCACTCACTCGCTGCAACAGCCTGCTCAGTTGAGTGCTAAAATGCCACTCTCCATGGCATTAATACCTCAATAGGTGATTAGCCATCAGAGTGCCTGTGCTGTGTCTCTCTTAAGTCCTTGTCTTCTGTTCCCATTGTACATTAGATAGGAATTCATCCT
Organism: Terapon puta; assembly: GCA_028564955.1. Taxonomy (NCBI): domain Eukaryota; kingdom Metazoa; phylum Chordata; class Actinopteri; order Centrarchiformes; family Terapontidae; genus Terapon; species Terapon puta. The sequence continues at coordinate 10,788,252 of JAOXYL010000043.1, read as the reverse complement.
GAGAGTCAGCGTTTGTGTGAGTGTGTCTTACTTGTAGTGGAAACTCTTTGGGAAACTGTGCCATGGAATGTCTGGGCAGAATTCCCTCTTTTCCCCAGCGGAGCCGATCATTCACACACGGCTATCTGTACGCAACATGAACACGTAGCACAGCAAAGCATGGAAACACATGTCCGTTTGTGTGGACTTAACCTCATCGCACAGTTCATGAGATCTTCACTTTGGGCTACTCAGTCCAAGATCTAACCGGGTATGGAGAAGATGTGTTAGCAAATCACTAAAACATAAACAGCTTCTGTCTGTCTGTCTGTCTTTCTATTTGTCAGATGTGCTTATTCCCCTTTCCTTTCTGACTTCTGACTTCTGTTCTCTCTGGCTTTTTCTTTTCCTCTCTGTTCGTCTTCTTCCCCCTTCGCTGGAATGTAACTTCAGTCTGACCTTGTGACTCATTTCTCCCACACTGACCACACCAGTGCCGTCTATCCTATGCAGACGCAGTGCTGACCTAGACTCTCATACGGCACATGCACGCCAACACACGCATTTTCACACACACACACGCTACTACGCTCGCACGCACAGACACACACACACTCACGCGCACTTACACTGTTGCGTCACTCTCCTGTGGTGTGGCCTGTAACTACTAGACAGCTGTTCCTGCTTAGCTGTCATGTCAGCCATGATGTCAGAGCTTTGTTGTGTGTGATTGGCTGACGTCTAAGTGCGTCCTTTGTATGTGGGAGATACTATGTGGGAGAGCGCTGCTCAATGTGCCATAGAGAGTCGTGGTCAGAGTGGTCAAGTGACTTGCGACCTCTTACCCTACAGTGGCTCACTTACGTCTTTCTTGTCACTGCGGTGGAGAGAAGTGTTATGTTTGAGTCACAGAGTTACACTTCTACAGATACACCAATATCCAGGACCTGGAAAACGTGATAAAATTAAACCCTTAACCTTAAAGTCTAACGCAGTGCTAGTTGAAGCTTCAGAAATGAAAGATAAGAAGAAAGGAGAGAAGATAAAATGTTTTTTGTGTGTAGTGTTTTTAAGTTCAGTTTATTACACTTAAATCTTTGTAGTGTGTACTATTATTTATATAAGTTAAGATAAACACTGAATGAATCAGGTTATTGCAGAGATTCACCCGCTCCAACAAAACCTAATGTGATCTGTGACTGGACGATGAACCATATTTTAAAAAAAAGCATCACAGTGGATGCAGAGGAATGCTTACATTAGTCACAGCCCAATTCAGGAGGGTTATGGTAGTAGTGTCTAATGTAGCCTTGAGCTGCTAACCTCAAGCAGAGATGGTCTCACTTTAGTCTAACCCCTTGTCCTTTTCAAACTTGTTGTCCGAAACCTTGACTTGAGAGACATCACTTGAGGCTATATGTCAGACTGTGCACAGCTCTATGTGGTGCTAAAGGCTTCATTTATTTTTTTGGTCACATTAACAGCAGCCCTCCTTAAGATCTGTAAACAGTCTTCGGTGTGTATTTCGTAACAGTTTACTGATTTAATTGAACCTTCTTCTTGACCATCAGGCTATTCTTTTGCCATCAGAGGACATAATCGCCGAATCAGTGACTTTGTCTAAATGACTTCTCAAAACACATTTTAATGGACTTGGATGTCATCTTTTATTACCTTTGCTGTTTTTATTTATATGTATTGATAATTACTTTAGTCTTGCTTTTGTTTGGATTTACTGTTTGTCTCTCTGTTATTATTTTGCCCTCTGTTTTTGTTTAGTTTGTTTTGTCTATGAAAACAATACGTAAAAAGAGAGGAGACCAGGGGGAAGTCAGTCAATGTCTGAATAGATCTGAGGATAATATTAGATATGATCTAAACTGCAGTGGACCTACACAAACACACATAGAAGAGGAACACCAACACAGGCAGCAGAACGACCAGCAGCTGTGGCTGAACAGAGCAACCACTTACTGTATTTTTCTTAGTTCACAATCTCTGTCTCACATCTATGATAATTATGATGCACTATGTGATTTGATGACATGCAGACCAAAGACCCATGGCAATACAACCGGACCTTACTTGACCAAATTAGAATCCCATTTGGACCTGAAAGTCTCCGAACCTCCTTTTCATATTAAAGTATTTATATAAAAAATGTTTCTGATCCAGGTTTTTGAATGAGTGGCAGTGGATAGTGTGGCAGAAGGAGCTACATTTGACAAAAAGCCTGTTTTCTTCTCTGAAAACTGGGTCATGCGGAACTGCATTTGTATAAAAAGTGAAAAAGACAAAAGTGTGTCGTTCACGTATTTAGGAAATATTCGACTGCACTGGATTATTGTTTGTGTGTGTGCGTGTGTGTGTCCAGTCATGGTCACCATGGTGAAGTCCTACTAAAAATCGTCATGACAACTCAACCCATCGACAGCCATGTTGTAAGCCAAAACACGTAACTGTCTCCTACGCATCAACACCATTCACACATGCGCTCATACACAGGCCTGCACACACACACACACACACACACACACACACACAACAAAAACGCCCACAAGCACAACGACGTATATGACAGATTTAAAACTGAGTGTCAAAATAGAGTTACTTGTTTATGAGATAAAATTAGTGTGTTGTTTATCCTGGTCAGACTGATGTCCAAAATGAGAGGCAGCTACTTTTATGAACAACAATGTTTTGGCTCCTTTTTAAAGCACATAAAAAGTATAAAAAGATCATATATGTAATATGTCTCTTAAATTGTAGACATTAACAAAATAAAGATCCAAAGCTGAAGGATACATGTTCAGAATTTGTATTCAGTGTGTTTAAGGTAGAATTGACGATTTTTGTCTTCAAACATCAAAGTGTGTCTTTGACTCAGAAGTACTAGCAGCATTTGCCTCAAAGTGATGTCACCCGAGGGCCTCTCACCACGAGCTCACCCCAATCACCTCTCGACACACAAACACACACACACACACGCCCAGCCCCCACCACGTTTGCTGCTCGGTGGTCAAGATAGACGCCCCCCCTCATCTCCTGTTCCTGTATCTGACCCATTTTCCTGTGAACACTGTAGACGCTGGTGTGCGGTCCTGCCACCAGCCTTGCCACCCACCCCTCCTCGTTTCCATTGGGGTGGAAAACACTAGTGGAGTGGGAAAAAAGAGGGGAGTGGGAGGACACAGGCAATGGAAGATGAGCTTAGGGGGGGAGGAAAGTATCAGGGTGAGTGAACGCATCCATTAACCCCCCCAGAGGTACACCACAGGGAGGCGAGGGGATTGGCTCTTGTATTTGCACGTAGTGCATTCGTGTGTTTATGTGTGTTTGATTATGTGTTAGTGGAAGGTTGGAGTTGGTTTATGAAAAAACATCCGCTATCTGTGTCTCTGTCTCCCACGCTATGATGCCTCACACCCAAAACATCAGAAAACCTTTCTTATGTTTTAGTCAGTTAAAGAGGGACCCCAGAGATTTAATCATTATTGCTATGACAGTAGAACATTCAAATACAACAGCTAATAGACAACGTGGTAAAACCTGTGGTCTAGATCTCCACCCCTAGCAGTCATTGGTTTCCTCTATGTCATTGTTCTTTAAAAATGCCTTAGAGAGACTTGACATAAGTTTGACATTTGATCCATCATAGAAAACAATATGTGATGAGTGATGCAGCTCTGACACTGAACTCTTGGAAAACTTTTTATTGATGCATTCAAAGCGTTTTGGGGAACTCCAACTTCCGACATGAGATGCCACTTGAATACAAAGAGCCACAACATCATAATTGCATCATGTTTTTATGAGAGGGCCATGTTTCTTTATTGCTTCCTGATCCCCTGATTTTTTTTCATTTTCTGATGGGTAAATTGTCAGCACAGGTTTGCAGCCAAACGTCAAAGAGCTTCCTTGAATGCAGTGTGTGGAGTACATGAGTACATGTGGAGTACTTATGACATGCATTAGAAATGGGATAAAGCACAAAAGGCTTAAGACATGGTATGGTCCCTTAATGCCAGTTGTGATGATTTATTGTATCGCTTTACAATAACAAGGCATCGTTTAGCTGTATTTTTTCTTCACCAGCATCAAATGGGCCTAAATTTGAAGTTTCAGTGAAAAATGAAAACAGAACAGACTGCGTGACGCCTACATTTGATTCGTGTTGCGTGAGAACAAGGCGAGCTCTATCGATACTCACACAGTCATGTGGGGATTGAGGTTTAAACTGTAAGACTAGAATCACCCAGACAATCTGCCATCTTAACTAACTGAATCCTCTGGTCACACTGAGTTAGCATTTGTGGTCCAGTGATCAAGGTAGTGACAACGTCGCCCACTCGAGTCTCACATGCTGGTTTCATCCTGCTACCATGTGATGTAAATGGAAGTGAAAACACCCACTTGCTCCTTGGTGCCATGACAATCATATGACATCAGTATTGCAATGACACAGCTTTATTGTCACCTGGGTAGTGCTGCCTTTCAGAAAGTAGAATTAGAAAGTTGCTGATTGATTGGTTAGATGATTTCAGACAGTGTGTGGGTGTGTCTGTGTATAAGCACATATGAAAGCAAGTGGCTGTACCTCATGACCTTTTACAGTATGAACGGTGGATGTTTTCAAACCTGTTGTCTACGCAGCCCACATTTTGTTGTTGACTGAAATGTGTGGACCGTTGTTGGCTGCAGATCTATACACTGTTAGAAGAACATTACCTGCAAGTGACACAAGTTTTTTTTTCTTTAATTGAAAACCACCACACATTGCATCACATATCACCGCCGTGCACCTCTGGAAGACTGTGTTGGTGTTTTGTGGCAAGGAAGTGTGCACTTTCACTGGTTGCTCTCGTATATCTGAGTGTGTCTGTATTTTGTGTATGTGCTAATCCTGGAAAGAGAAGTGAGATGGACACTTCCGCTCTTTTCTAAAAATATACCTTCCATTGCAGCTTGCATCACTTCCTCTTTCTGACACACCATGCTTGCGCTCACATACACTACCACACTACCACACAAACACACACACACACAGATACATGTAACTTAACAACGCTTCACAATTTCCTTATCTGGTATTACGTGGTAACCATGCTGTGTGCGCGTTTGATTGTGGGTCTGTCTGTGTATGTGTGTGTGTGTGTGTGTGTGTGTGTGTGTGTGTGTGTGTGTGTGAGTGGAAAGCGGTTTAGTGTAATGGCACAATGTGTGGGCTGGGGAACAGCTGGTGACTCCAGTTAACACACATGGCTGCACAGAGTCCTGTGTTACAAAGGGCTACTTTATCTCCATCTGTAATAGTACATATGTATATACATTTATGTGTGTGCATGTGTGTCCGTGTGTGTGTGAGAGAGAGAGTGATACAGACTTTCTGAGAAAGAAAAAGAATTGGAAAGTGGTGTCTCACCACGTGACGTAGGTTTCTGGTGTTTTCCAAACCGAAGAAGTGGAACCAGTAGTGACGAGGATGTGATGTCATCATCAGGCTTTCTTTCTCACTAACAGCGGCCCTGTGTGTCACGCTACTCTTTTGTCGTTTTCTTTTTGTCAGTGTCTATATTTCCGTCTCTCTTTGTGTCTGTCTCTGTACAGTATCTGTTTCTCTGTTCATTTGTCTGTCTGTTTCACTCCCCGTCTTTATCTCTTGCTTCGCCTCTCGTTGCACTGTAGGGGAGTAGGCGTTTTTTGGCTGTTTTTTTTTTTTTTTTTATGAATGGGATGTGTTGTTTACTCTCTGACAGAGCTATTTCTGTCAGCGCTGATGATGAACACATACAGTGTGACCACACTAACTTCCTCCTCTATCTCCCTGCTTCCTCTGATTGGCTAAGACTCTCCTCTCAATGGCAAAGGCTGTGCGTCTTTGAGGTAGCTGTGAATGTGTTTTTGTTTTTTTGTTTTTTGCGTGAGTAGTTGTGTATGTGTGTGTGTATGAGTGCACATATTTGCATGTGGGCCAGAATGTTGAGGGGTCTCAGTGGGTCTCTTTTCAGAGATAATTGATAAAAACATCCTGTTTCCAAGGGAGAGAGAAACAGTTAATTTTTTTCCAACTGATGTCACACAGCCCACGCCAAAAAGCACAAAATTATATTTCAGAGTATGACTGCAGCAGCCTCACAGCTATCAAGTAATTTGCAACTTTCTTGATGGTAGGAAACGGATGTGTTCACATAAATGAGATGAAACAAGCATTGGCTACTGTTGTGTAACACTAACATTTTTCAATATAGATACACTCCATTGCACATTTAAGGTAGACTGTTATCACTGTTTCCTTTTTTTTTAAATGGAGATTGGCTCAAAGTACTTGTTATCCAGATTTTATTTCCTGAATTTGCATTTAATCCCTTGTCCTACTGTTGTAAGCACACCTTTGTCCTTTAGTTTATCACTCAACCTGTTACCACTATTGGAATAATAAAATATCAGCCCTGTCATTTGGATGTTAGTTAACAAGTAGCTTCACCTGCCTACAGAAGTGGTAAATGCTCTTAGGACATTTCATTAGCTCAACATCCTCAAGGCCTGAAAAAGAAATTCCACCCACAGAATATGCACATGCTTGTATGTTAGCGCTGACACACACAGACAGTTGCTTGAAGGCACTCATGCTCACATACTCAAAATCCGCCACGGCTTTGCATACATTTGAAGCCTGAGGTTGTTTTTTTTTTGGGATGAGAACTTCAGGACAGGTGCAGTCCTGTACCTAATTACCCATGTGCTGTAAGTACACAAATGAATTGTGTGTAGCAGTGGTCTGCGTGGGAGGAGGTGTTTTGATTGATGTGTGAACGAGCGGGGCTTGTAGGGTTGGGGTTTACAATAACAGAGGTAATATCAGAGAGCATTGGGGTCACAGTAACCTCCTCTTGATCCTTTTGTAATGTGACTTTGATGAAACACAACGTGCGGAAAGACGCTGCCTCATGTCTGAATTCCCTGTAGTGTTATGTTGCTTCAGTTTAGATGGGGAGCTGAATGTTTAATTAGCATGCCATAAAAGATCTGTGCTTACAAGTTCTATACAGTGCAAACACACACTCTCACACAATAAAGCTCCCGATATGCTAACCTGTGTTCTCTACTAAACACTGACACAGTGGTGTTGTATTCAGGACATGCACCGTTTCTTTTGTATGTGTCCTTGTGAGTCCTGAAGAGTGTTACAATGTCCAAATCACAATTAAACTGTAGGTTTACATGTGCTATAAGATATCCAAGGGTAAGTTCACCCAAAATGCAAAAAAACAAAACAAAGCAAAACAAGTCTCAAGTCTCAAGTTCTCATTATACATCTGTAGAATATCTAATTTTAAGTAAATCTTTATGTCCGGAGATCACCAATGAGAAGTATTTTAAAACTGGATCTTTGTTAATAACTTTTAGCTATAAGCTCAGTCAGATGTTTTTTACTTATTTGAGTAAACATACAAAAGCTACAATAAGTTGTGATGTACAGTTGCAGTGAACCACTTTATACTGAGGGAAAGGTGACGTGTTACGCCAGTTAGTCTTCATAACTGTCTGCTCATATTTTCACTCTGACAAAGTAACATTACCATCCACTGATTATGAACGCATAAAAGCATGTAATCACATTTGATGAATGACTCAAAAACAAGTTTTATCTTTTTTTAAAAAAAATCAAACAAGTTCTCTTGCTCTATCTCCCTGGGCAATGTTTCTTTTACCAAAATTCAGCATTGACATCTTGTGTGCATATGTGTGTGTGTTTGAACTGCTCTGAGGACATCCAGTTTGAGTGTTTCTCCTCCAGTGCTCTTTCCGGTTGAGGAACAGTAGTTTTTCTGTCGATGGGGCTTATGGATTGGCACATTCAGCATCCCTGCCCCTACTCACTCGCCCACACATGCAAACACAGGAACAAACTGGATTCAGACTTTGTTGCATTGGTACTTTTTGAGCATTATTGTGTACATAAGTAACACTAAAAAATACTGGACAATAGTCCTGCGGTGTGAACCACAGGACACCAATTGTTTGTTTGTGCATTGTGGAGAACTTCAGCACAGAGAGCTCTTTCATGTCAATCGTGATGCATCATGACTTTAGGCCTGAAAGATTCTACACTGTCCTTTAAGCCTTCACTAACAAATCTTTTGGAGACAGCATGACAGCATGAGTCCACAAGAAAAGAACATTACTATACGTTAATTAAGTTAATATTTATGTTACACACTGTTAGTGGTACATAAGAGGAGTCTTTGTGCTTGCGTTACGTGGAAATGACCCTGTGTCTTCAGTCACATCACTGTCCAAATTTCTTTAGTGAAAGTCTTGTGGTTACTGAAGTTGTGGGTTAATTGTATAATCATTTGTGGGTTGTGGGTTAATTACAAAATCCTCGTATTCACAATTATAAGGAGTAGACATTTTTTCAAGGTATACTGAGAAATTATTTAGAACTATTTAGATGACGATTTCATATTTATCGAAGGTCACTTCTGTGGTATGAGGAACTCCTCAAATCTCCAAGCTTGGTTTTAGTGACGTAAATTAAATAAAAGAAGAGGTTAAGAAAGGCATATGGGCTAAATTGATAAAATACATCCATTCCTTTTACCCTTAAAGGAAGACTGTCAAACTAATGGAAGAAGAAAGAAGACAAAGTTCCAAATTTGTAAGCAATAAAACACATCAATTCAAGTAAAAGCACATGGGTCTGGTATGGCTAGTTGGTGTTAGAAAACTTAAAACAGATGAATAGGTTAGTTGTTTACATGTTTTAGACTATGTGGGAAAGCTATATCCGATGCCAAGGGAAATACAAGAAAAAAATATTTCCATTTAGTCATGTTTGATCCTTGTCAGCCCAAGAAGAACTTAACTGATGGAGTTATGTAATTGTGGTAATGGGAATACTCTGTCGAGTTTCAGGGGTTCTTGGGGCAGTCCTGCACAGGAGGCTCCATCTTCACCTGTTGGGACTCAGACTTAGCCACTCATGAACAGCTCACTGTGTTTGATTCTGTCTGCTGAATTAGCCTTTTCTTGTCAGTGATGTCATGCTTGTGTTGCTTATGGAGCCTCCTGTTTGGTGTTGCCGTGGCAGCGAGAAAAAGGCAGTCATGGGGTCACAACAGTGACCGGACAGCAGCCTTAGACAGTGACGCCACACGCACGTCTTACTCCGGGAGCTTTACTATACACACCGGGGACACAGTAAGGCAGGGAAGCCCCCCCTCCCACACACACACACACACACACACACACACACACACAGCCGCACACACTAATCCAATTAGGACATTAGTTAGTAGCAGCCTGGCCCGCGCCTCCTCGGACACACACTGATCCAATTATTACTGGATGGATGGGCTGGGCAATCCCAGACTTCCCCAGCTGTAAGGTGCTTAAGTGGCACTATGCCACCGCATCAGTAGGACACCTCATACGCACAAAGGATTCCCTTGCTATTTCTGTGGACATACACGCTGCCTGCCCGGTGAGTCAACAAAGACAAGGAAGAAGCCAAGAAGTGGCTTCCACTCAGTCAGCAGAGTTGCTAAGAGTGAACCGGAAACTCAGGGCTTAGCCAGGGTAAGAGACTTTCCCCTACGCACTCGGCTCTGTCTACACAAAACTCCTAATCACATGCCAGGAATAGTCACGGACATATACACTCTGGAAATTATTAACAGGAATGCAGAACAATCAATGGATGGAAGACCTTGGGATGCTGCTTTCACCCACCCAACGTGCACTCATTTTCCGTGTGCTAGAAAGCCATTGATACCATTTGTAGTGAGAGTGTGCGCGTGGATATGTGTATTTTATGAGAGCCTCTTCATTGAACAACGCACCAGAATGAGGCACGCTCCAAACAAGGCCACGAGTCCATTCACAGGCCCTTACCTAACACTCACAGTGTAGTGAGGCTCTGCAGAGCTTTTATATTCTCTTTTATTCTCTCCTACACACACGCACAAACACACCCCGCATGCCATATTAACGGCTGTCTCGGCTAAGGTGACTGAGTACAACTGTCTGTTCTTCTGTTCGTGCAGTGAACTGCGCTGTGGATGTTGAAGTCACGCACTCACATGCTCATACCCCACTCAATCAGCACAACAGATGCTGCCGGCAGGAAGACAGATCCCACGGCTGCATTTCTCTTCAAAGAAAGCCTATTGAGAAGGTGACGGCGCAAAAGAGAGTTAGTTTTGTCTGTCATGTAGGGCCCTCCTTTATGCTAAATTACCATTCATCTGTGTCATCGAGCAATAATGACTCTCAGTGCAGAAAGCCTCTCTAAGCTCTGCCGTCCACTTGCAGTCAGCTTCCCTGTGTTTTTGTTGCTGTGTCCGTACGCCACTGTCTCTATCTGTCTCTTTCTCTGTTTCTTTTTGTCTGCCTGTCCCTGCTTCCACACTTCCCTGTCTCCGTGGATCTGTCTCTGTTTGTCTGTCTGCCTCCCTGTCTCCACATGCCCCTTTTTTTTCTGTTTCCCTGTTTTTGTTTCTCTGTCTGTTTCCCTGTTTATCACGGTCTCTCTTGTCTGTCTCTTTGTCTCCGCTGCTCGGATTCTGTCTGCTCGCCATCTCTTCTCTGCAAGCCAAATGTACGTCTGTTATCCCCAGCAGACAAAGTGTACAGACTTACAAAGAAAAGACACCTGCTTTGCAAATTTTTCATTCATGCAAAAAACACAACATTTTTCTTAAAGTATTAGTTTTACTTCCAGAAAAACAGTGCATCTTAAGTTTTTCCTCCTGGTGTGCCAGTAAATAAAAATCCAAACCGCAATATTCACATTTACTGTGTTTTTGCCTGCTCTGCATACTTTGAGGATAATTATTTTTGCATTTTATTTGAAAAATTAAAGAAATAAAGAAATCTGGACCTAAAGTTGTTATTTAATCTTGTTGCTGGCAGGTTTTTCTTCTCAGCAGACTCTGGTGCATGATCAGCCACTCATTTGTTTTTTCTCTACATTTTCCTGAATTTATGTAACTGAAAGATTTCCAGAGCTGTGCTCGTTACAAGGAGACATTGTTTACTGTAAACTGTGACGAGTGGCACCTTCCTGTAGCAGACCACGTGCAACTTAAGGATGGGGAGTGAAAATCCATGCTTTTAAAGCATAAAAAAACGTTTTTGGCCCTTACAGAGCCTCATCGATACTAATAGTTTGTCTGTGATGTATGTTATGAAGTGTCACATCTAGTCCCAAACAGCTCACTGTGTTTCCCAGGCGAGCAGCATATGCTAGCAGTTGTCCAGTGTGAGTGGATGCCTATCTGACATAGAGAGTGAAGGGAGGAGAGAAACTGAGGTTTCAGCTTGAGGGGACGTGGGGTGGTGGAGTGGGGGGATAGCACATAGCCCCGGGGAGGTTTAACGATGTACAATGCAAGCGAGTGTGTGTTTGTGTGTGAGTGTGTGTGAGTGTGTGTGTGTGTGTCTGCCTGAGGTGAACTAGGGGATGTTGACGCTGATGTGTTCTGATGGACTCTTACACAGACACAGACTCTGCCTGTGACTCACAGACGAGACACACGTATCCCCTGTGGGACGGCCTGAGGAACACGCTCACA
>JAOXYL010000043.1:10741798-10761339 GCA_028564955.1 Terapon puta | reverse complement strand
ATATATATATATATATATATATATATATATATATATATATATATATATATATACATATACATATACATATACATATACATATACATATATACATACATATATATACATACATATATATATATGTGTGTGTGTGTGTGTGTGTGCGCATATATATATACATGCTCTTACAAAGAGAGAGTGAATGCAGGATTTTGACTTTTCTTGTGATTTGAAAGGGTTTGAAAGGGTGCAAGACGGCAGATGACAGAAGAATAAGCTCCTACTGCCCCATACCCACCCCCACAAACACACACCTCACCCTCAGGCTATCAGAGGATGTTGACTGGAGGACTGGCCTCTCATTATGTTATTAAGTTCTCTGTCGCCCGCAGCTTTGACATATGCATGATCAAACACATGCATCCACACTTTTGAGCAAAGGCACATAAGCCCCCCCAAACACTTATCCTGATTTACAACTGAGCATAATGAGGGAATTCCCTGCTCAGACCTGCAGCAGGCAGGCAGCTGAGAGAAAGAGAGAGAGAGAGAGATGAGCAGTCATCACAGGAGTATAATACAGTATGTGCTCATTCAGCTCAAAGGTGCCAAGAACGTATGAGCATACGAGACCAATATGCAAATTCTTGCATCTTGTAAGCACAGACAAAAACCCTTACATAACAGCACTGGAGAACACGTAAGTAAGGGCAGTGTGTCAAGCCTGTGGGAGCTTCATGCTGGGTCACACCAAGACGCTGAGTGAGGCTGGAGAATTATGACTTGAAGTATATTTTTAAAAAACAAACATTCTTTGCATCCGCATGCGCTACTCTGACGCAAGGCCCACAGCAAAATGCAAGAAAAACGCACTGAAAGATCTTTATTATACATAAAATTATGCAAGCACAGCAGCAGATTCATCTGCAAGCAGAATTCTGTTGGCCAGGTTTGAGGCTGGGGCCTTGCCCTGCAGGAGAAGCCCATTCAACTGATGTCCCCACACCTTCCACTCCCTGAACTAAGATTGCGTAATGCACCTTCACCTGCTGTAATCACACACACACATGCGCGCACACCGCATGTGACAGCCTGCCCTGACAGACCTGTTAAGAAGGAATGAACATGCCTAAGAACCGAAAGAACACATGCAATATGCAAATATGGCTGCCACTATATGCAAATCAGGCTGCTTGAAAGAAGCTGTTGTTGTGATAAGGAGGTTTTACAACATATCTTAAAATATTTGATGTATGATTGCAGGATCTTTTATTCTTTGTGGACAAAGACACGCTCAATGAAAGACATAGATAAACATGAGGACAAACATTAGGGTCACGGACACAGTGCAGATTTTTGTCCTTAAGGGAACAACACCTAAGTTGGCCTCTGAGTCACTTAACCTTAAGGTTGCACTAGTGAGTATTTTTATAAAAACAACTGACCTGATCATCATGTTTAATGCAAAAGGTGACACTTACAGTGATGAACCCCCAAAGAATTGTCAGCTCTGCAGTTTCCCACAATTTATAACATCTTTCAGCTCATTGTTTTGAATTTTGGCCCCTCAAATTTAGTTTATATGTGTTAAGTGAAAATTGCCTTGATAAAGCTTTTACTGCCATCCCACCACAAAATGATAGACAGAAAACCAGTTAACATAGTTCAGTATTTAGCAGCTTAAAGGGACAGGTATTTCTCTCAGGTATTGGTGGAGACCAAAAACTGAGCAAAAAGGGTTTTTCAATTTGTTGTCTTTCATGGCACCTTGGCAGTAATCGGTATCTGCAGGTGTGTTTTTGGACCTCACTTTAGTTTCAGTTTCAAGTTTCATTTTCTGTAGAGATAATTCTCTCTTTCTTTGTTTGGCAATTATAATCATTTACTCACAATACTAACACAGGCAGGAAAAAGCATTTTGCCGCTTCACATGCAGATGAGTTGAAGAGCAATCCTGATAAAGATGTTAACGTCCTTATTAGAAGGCTGACTGTGTGCTACTTGTGAGTTTGTCAAAGTTGCTACAGACACACAGGCTTTAATACTCCAAATGCTCGGGCTTTCATCAGTGAGTCGCCTCATTTGGTGATAGTGACTTAACCAATATTTAGTTAGATGAAATATGATAAATTAAATATTTTTAACACTGGATTTAACGTTGTTACATATCTGCTGGATATAGCACTAAGTAACTGTTTGCCATATCAACTTAAAAAAATAATGATATGTCAATGTTTACAACTTGTTCTTGCTGCCCTCAAGTGGCCAAAATATCAGTTATTAAATTAGTTATTAACTCACTAACTGTTCTTGTTACAAGCCTTTAGGAAAGCATTTAGCACAGCAGCAGAAGTAGCTCATGTTAAATCATTCATAACTCTATTCAGTGAGTGATGTTATTTATTAGTTTATATGAAAAGCGTCATGTTCCGTGTCTGTCCAGCAGACATGTGACTGAAGGCTGCTCACATTGTACGCGACGGCCCTCTCCATTCATCAGCACCGGAACTATTCAGCGATCATGAACCACATGCTGGTTGACGTGGTGCTGAGAGATAGAGAGAGAGAGGCAGAGGCAGAGAGAGACTCCAGTGTTGGCATTCCTCAATGAAACTCCTCTGATGAAACAATGTGTAAAATATTCCCTTAAGAAATATCCATCTGCATCATATGCGCGCGCGCACACACACACACACACACACACACACACACACACAGACACAATAACATTTGCTCTGCCAGCAGTTTAGATTTAGATTTAGATAGATCAGACTTTTCCCACCAAAAACAATGCATTCTGCAGCTACTTAACTATAACATGCATGTCAAAGTCAGAAAATTGACAATATGATTTCTTGGAGAAGAAAAACATGCTTTAATCTCATTTAGTGCCTCAGCAGGATATTTAGTCTTGTGTCTATGCCAGGAACTACGCCTTGTTTGCCTCTTTTTTTCAGAACATTGATTTCACAAGATATTTCTTAATGTAATGTTGGAGGCAGTATTAGAATTATTAGATTTAGGATGAACGAGCCAAGAGCATAATAAATGTGACTCAGAAATTCAAAGATGCATGCTGTTGGCTTTATTTTTTGTTTGAAACATTAAAAACCATTTTTAAAAAGATGTCATAATTTGAAATATTTCTGCTCCTAATGTGCTTAGATGTATAATTCTATTTCACTCAGTTAAAGCAACTCAGCCAGGCACTGTTTTAAGCTGTAATGCAAAAGGAATTTAACAAATATTGCAACTATTTTCGAGGAAATGTGTTACAATTAATTGAAACCCTGCTCAGAGTTTCTTTTTTTGACAACATCAGTATATTTTAAGGTTGAACATCATTGTGTAAGAGCCAGGTGATCCCCAGATTCACAGTGCAACCCCCCCGCACACCCCCCCTCCTGCCTCACCTCTCCCCTCTGCTGCTTCTCTGGAGCGCTGCACAAGGAGTGGAAAATACAGTCACCTAAAAATACACTGCACATAAACAACACTCTTACAAACACATGGGTACACACACACCCTCATACACACAGGCCAAGTGTCTTTAATATTAGAAAGCACAAGGCTGACACCTGAGACACTCGCGCAGTGGTGTCACACTCCTCACCGCCACCCCACCGCCCCCTCCTGCCCCCCCTTCCACCCCCTCCCTCCCAGCCCAGCCGTGGCTCAGTGTGTCCCCAATGGTCCAGTCTGATCCGCTCTGCTGCAGCTTGGCAGCGGAGGTGTGAGGGGGATATTTTTTTGGGTGTTGGGCTGGGGGTGGACGGGAGTGGGTGGGTGGGGGGGGCACACATGCTTATGACATCACAGTCCAGTTGGCGATGCATGCCTGTGGCAGTCACATGGGGCATCACCAGGCCTGACGTGGCCTCACTCCTGATGACTGAGGATGTGTGCTAAAAGGTCACAGAGACCAATGTGGCCTCCACCCAGGGTACTCCTTATCGTAACCCCAGCCCCGCCACCCTGACACATGCACGCACACACAGGAAACACACAAAAAACTCACTTGTTTTGACATTTACTGTGTCATTTTCATACTTAGTCTTTACTGTGCAATGCGTTTGAATTGCCACCTTCAGTTTGAGCCATTTGTTGTATTTGAACTTCATCTGTCGCCCTTCACTTGCTGTCTACTCATCAAAAGGCAAAATTGTGTTTGGTTTCCTCTCTCGCCTCTTTTAAGTTTTACTCAGCTCTCATCTTTGCGTTCAGTTGAGCCTCCACACTGTTCCATTCGTCTCTAGTCTGTGAATATATCACCATAGACTTCTTCAATTTCTTTTGGTTTTCTCCCACCATCGACTGTCTCCACTTGTTTCCATCTTCCTGTCGTTATTCATATCTCTCTCTCCAGCACCTTGTGTTCTTCTTCTTCTTCTCTTTGTTTTACCTCTTGCCTGTGCTAAAACTGTATTTCTTTCAACTTACTCTACATTTGTTTTCTTTCCTCTCTGTTTTTATATCCTCCATCAAGGTGCTAATTTCCATTTGACTTGTCTATTTTTAAACTACTTCTGATCTCATTTGTCAGTTTTATTGTTTTTAACTCCTTTTTTTTCTGGTGAAATGTAGACTTTGAAATTATATTTTGCACAAATATATATCTTCAGTACATTATTTAGATTTGAACTGCGATTTCAACTCAATCAGGACAACATTGTCCTTTGGTAATTTGTGTAATTTTTTATGTTAGTGGAACAGATACTTTCTGTTTGAAGAATGTGGAACTCTGAAGGTAATTCGTTGCTTATCAGATAATTTAGTATGTCATTAATGTATTACCTAAAACTAAGTAATCAGTTTGAATTGGTGTAATTTGTGTACTTGGTTATGAATGGTGCAAATTATGACCAGAGCGTAGATATACCACATACTTTACCTGAGAAATGAGAATTGAATCTTTGACAATGACTAGCAGAATGTCCAGAGGAGATGAATACAACAATAATAGTTTAAATAATATTATCAGAGTCATAAGAAACAGCACTGTCACTGTCAATGTGCTCTAATCAACACAGATATCATCATTATATTTGAAAATCAAGACCTTGTAATAGACTTTTTTTGTATTTTTAAAAGACAACACTTATGTTAAACACATTTATTTCCACATTTCTACAACAAACAATCAAAATTGCGATGGGATGCACAATGGATGGATGCAATAGAGCTTAATAAAAATGTAAGCAGTTATGAATTATGTTTCCTTGAACAGTTGCACCTCTTTGGGAATTGCACTCTTCATCTTTCACGTATAAAGCACGAGGTGAGTGTGTGTGTCACATAGCGGATTAGAGAGAGAAGATGAAGTACTGATAGATGCAGACTCAGCCTTGGCTCTAACTCTGGCTCCTATTTCTCTCTGAAGGAGGATCCAAGTCCAGATCAGGGAGCCTCCAGCTGGCAGACACACGCACACACACACACAGACAAATTCTCTGTGTCCCAGCCCCCTCTGACCTTCCTGACCCACATACACTTATGTGACAGCGACCATGTGGCTGCATGGCAGAATATGGAGTCAGATTATTTTACAGTGAACAAGCTCTCACCTCTCAGCAGACCAGGCTGTGCTACTGATCGCTGGCCATTAACAGGATGTTGCACCAATTGGCTATGATGCTACTGACTAATCACTGGTCTTATGATCACAGCAACCGGACCAGCATGAACACATTCACAGAGTATGTCAAATTTAAACAAGGGCGATATTCTGCACCATCCATTAATGTTCTTGTGCTCAGAGGTGGAAAAGTCACAGTAACTATGCACATTTTGAGTTGCTGGTATGAATGAAAATAATGACATACATTTATCTATAGTGTATTTTGTAAGCAAGAGAGGTTGCTAAAAGACTTAACTTAGTGAAGAATATTAACAAAGTAAACAGAATCATGATAAAAGAAATAAAACTCTTTTCTGTATTTGCCGTACAGATCTAGCAGGTACAAAAATCAGATAAAAAAAGTATTAATGGGATGTAAGCTGTTAAGTAATGCTATTGTGTAACAACATGTTGTAAGTAAAAATACAATAAATGCAGAAGTAGCGAGCTGTCGATTACACTCAGCTACATTTATCAATTTTCAAACAAAGCATATAGTAAGCTTACAAAATATAATGGTGATGATATACCCAGAAGTATGTAAAATGCTCAGTTTGAGTGTCATGTGGACCACCACATTATTTTGACACTTTTACTCATTATTGGCCTCTGAGAGAGACCATTCCCTAATATTAAACAAGTGCTTTTAAATTTCTTATGTGACAATATTTACTTTAAAATGCTTTAATTATTTAGGGTTTTATTACTATTTTTACTCAAGTAAAGCAGCTGAGGACTTTTTCCACCACTGTTGTCTGATGGGCCTGAGTGCAGCTTTGGCATCAGTTCACAGTGTAGATCCTTTTGCAGGTGGCCCTGCATCGCCTTAACCAGTTTTTTTGGAACATCCCTCAGGATTCAGTTGGTCAGTGAGCGTGGATCGATTCAACCCGCCTGTCCGTTCATTCCATGCTTTACCAACCATGTGATCTGTTCAAAAACATGCGCAAACACACACACTTCACATGTGTGCGTGCATGACTGGGCACTAGCACTCACCTAAAGAAAGAGTATTCTGCACAGCCTTGAAAGGAGAGAAGAGTTTCAAACCATCAGCCCTCTGATATCCTGATAGCTGTGTTTACCTGAAGGGTGGGATGTCTCACGGTATAAACATGAGTGTGACTTAGTTAGTGAGAATTAGTGAGAGAGTGACATAGCCGTTGACAGAGACAGTCTTAAACAGTGCCTTTTCCCTCTATGTTAAGCAGCAAGTGGTATGTGGAACAGAAATTACTTGTGACCTATTTACAGGTCTCCTTGTGTGTGTGTGTGTGTGTGTGTGTGTGTGTGTGTGTGTGTGTGTGTGTGTGCGCACGCTGTGTAAGGGACCATCCCTTGTAAAGGCGTGTGGTTTCTTCACAGGATATGGGTTTCTGATGAAAAAGACACAGAGAGGAAGTGCTCTAAAGAAAGCTTCTCTTCTTTTCTTTCGCTCTCCTCCTATCTCTCGTCTTTCCTGTCTTTATTTCCACAAGACAAACGTCACCTGTCATGTGGATGTTTGGGATGATTTTTGTACCTTAGAGAGACAGAGGCCTCACTCATGTGGTAACCTAACATGCGCACAGTGAAATATCCTCTGATGTAGTGGAAATGAATTTGCATCCAGACACCTTTTATCTAACAATCTCATCTACAGAGGGAATAAATCACTCAGTTGTAAATTCCAGTTTAAAGAGAATCAAGCCGTCTTTCCTCTGAACTGTTAACGCACACCAGGCCTTCTCAAGGCTCTCAAAAATCAAGTTGCAATTAGAAGATGTTATTTAATGTTATGAAGTTTTTTTTTCCAGCTAACTGTTCTTCAGGCCTGACTAAAGTGGCATAAGCACATAATGAGGCCTGCAGCAGAAACATTTCCAGGTATTTCAGACCAACCAGTTTAAATTACAGTAAAAATTACAGTACATACAATACAGTAAAACACTGAAACATTTTAATTATTTAAAAGCATTACTGATGTGTCAGCTTGTCCAAAGCCACTGAAGACTCTGGTCTCAGCATAAAGAAAAACCAAAAAATTCTACCTTACTTCTACCCGTTGATGAAACACTGATCTGACTTGTGTAGACAGTGTCAGGAGGAGTTTGAAACTACAGGTTGCAGCAGTGTGGACGATCACAGCTGCTCCACATGCTGCCTGGGCCTGTTTGACTCCTGAACACCGAGCGACAGCTTCACCGCGGCTCCTTCATATTTAATTGTTATGTTGAATTATTCTGGCTCGCTGCCGTGTTGTGCCACCATGAATTGGGCCGTGGAGTTTGTGAGTGTATCGTAGTGTGTGTGTGGGACAGGGACGAGCGGGAGAGTGATGTGGCAGGAGTGGCTGAGTTTGCCACGAACACTGGAAGCCTGTGGGAAAGCAAAGCCATAGCAACAGAATGAATTAATGAACAGGATCCAAATGCTACGTTTAACACAAGGTACAAGCTCTCTCATACACACACACACACACACACACACACACACACGGACACACATACACACACACCAGCACAAACCATGCCAGCTGGTGGTTTCATATTCAACACAGATAACCTGACGCAGGTAAGGTTTGAGCTACTTCTACAACTCCAAAATGTCCAGCCAGCAGCTCACGGCAGCGATTTTACTACCGAACATCTTCTGAAGGGTCCACACTGTTTAGTTTAATGTGGACAAATTTTCAGCGGTTTCTCATCATTTACTTTTATTCTATTATACTGACTTTAATCTCAAGATAATCTACTGAACATTAAAAAAAAAAGTCTTCTTGAAAAACATCAAATTGAATTATGAAAGCTGAGTGTGTTTATACAAAAATGGCAGCCTATGCAATATAATCACAATTTAACCAGGTTACTTTCTAAATCACTACACAGAACATGCGTTCATGCCTCTCTCTCAGTGAAAGAGGAGTTCTCAGAGTTTGTCTTCCGAGCCGGTGGCGTTCAGAAAATAGTCTGCAGCGCCCCCCTCAGGAAAAGACAGAAAAACACCTGAAAAATTCAGAAATATTCAGACGAAGGAGACGTACATCTCTCTGTGTCTTTCAGCAATTTAACAGAAAAACCTGCACGCACATGCACAGGGTATTCCTGTGATTATGCAAATCAGTCTTAGTATCGGTTTCTTTGTAAAAACAATTGTTGGGCTAAGAACAATAATGTTTTGTTTTAAGAATATCACAAGAACCTTTTGATTTGATTCTTCTTTAGAGAATGATATAAAAAAACACCTATTACTCTCCTTTGGTTGTCTGCAAATATAAATGTTCTTAAACACATTAGCTAATTTTTAAGTCATATTTTCATACTCAGTAAATCAAATTGAATATACGACTAATGGATAGTCACATAAAAAGGGAGAAAAATAATATAGTTAGTATGTAAAATTAAGTATGTAGGTCATCAGATATAAGCCTGTTTCTGATGCTCTGCATGTTTTATGCCTTCTGGTATTATTGTGACACTATGGAGGCTTTACGTTTCTTTTCAAAAAGTAATTTGGCCTGTTTGTAGTAATTGTGAAAGGCAGAAAAAAAGCTTCAGTATGGACGGAGATAAATCCTCTGGCCACCCAGGGTGCTGTCACTGAACCTCTGCAGGGGAACGTAAACTATACTGAAGTTAACTCCGATCTAGTCAAACTTCAATCTAAAGCAGCTAGAACCGCATGTATAGACAAGTCAGGACTTGCTGGTAACACACTACACAGAACTGCACTGTGTAATCTTGTTCAGGCCGTCAAGCTTTGAGCCAGAGGATAACACGATAATAAGCATTATCTCAACTGTCAATCACACTTATATGTAACTAAACATTTCTGTGACTCTACTTTCTCATGTAACGTTTTTTGTTGAAACTAACTTTTGTAAATTCCTTTAGGCAAAACTTGCAATAGTCTGGCAGCAATTCCAGATGATTAAAAGCAAGAACATCACTGAACTTGTCACTTGTCATATGGTTAGGAAACAGATTTTCATTAAACAAACTCAGCTCATTCAAATTAAATGTTCTCAAACACAAAACAGGGTTATTATATCAGGAAACACTGGGGTAAATATTTCAACACAAACAGGCATTTCATTTTTTTATTGTACAATATTACAATCACATTTGTACAAATTTTGTTAACAAAAAAAATGCAATTCAGGCTAGAAGGAGAAACGTTTGTTGGGGCCTGAAAACAACAATGTCCTTGAGCCCTGATGCTGCTGCTTGGAGAGAGACGGCCACACACACACACACAGACATCACATCTGAGGTGGGCTAAAATGGCTTCTTCCAATTCACCCCATCAGATCGTAAAACACAGGATGAGCAAAAGCAACAATGTGGATACTAACGTCAGTACAGATGACTGTGTGGTGAAATGGGTTGCATAAAAAAATCCAGTTTGTGAGTTTGTCTGTGTTGTAGTGATCGAGGGAAAATAGGGGAATAAGATTGTTGTTCATTTGTTGTTTGGTCCAGGTCCAATGAGTTAAGAAGCCGAGGCGCAGGGTCAGAGGTCATCAGGCCGGGTTTAAGAGCGGGTGTACTTTCCCCAGATGTGCAGCATGAAGACAGATGCAATGAAGAGCAGACTCATCACCAGCACTGGCACCGGGCCGCTGTCACAGCAAAGACAAACTGATTAACACACAAACACCTACACGCACAAAAATCCCATCATTTGCTGTAACCCCAACGTGAGCAAGAGTCTTAGTGGAGAGGCTGATTTTATTGATGAGCTTTGGAACAAGGAGGAGTTCTCATCTCTGAAGGAGGGACTGAGTGGGGGGGGTGGGGGTGGAGGAGCGCATCGCTAAGTAGCAGCATTGCCATGCCAACCATCTCCTCAGCGGCCCCCTCCTCCCCCTGTCAGGAAGCTGTAATTGAGTTGACCTTTCAGAGTGGATCCTTTAATGAAGCTTTGAGGCCGGCGTCTAACGCAGGAACAAACACGCACTCGATATACAGCACTGTGTGGCGAGTCTGCCCTCCTTCGACTGCTGGAGAGACGCACTCAATAACCACCACAGCACCATCGATCAACCGCTGCCAGCTACGGCCGGGAGACAGGACGCAGACTGTGATGTTAGGGGCGAGGATGCAGCGGAACACAAGTTTATGAAGTTGAGTTTTCTAAATGTGCGCTTTCCTGATACACATAATTGTGCGTGTGTATATGGACACACACTTAAATCAAGCTGATCCACCTCTCCTGAGATGATTTGTTCTACAACAGAGGCACGTCTGCCCAATTTCCTGCCATTAAACACTCCTCCCATTCTACCTGATGAACATTAATAACATTAATGATAGGACAAGTGTCGGAAGTCTTGAGAATTACTTTGTGTTTGAGGGTGGATGAAAGTTAAAAATGTCAACGACTAAATTTGTTTTGCAAGTGTGTAAGCTCCTGAGCTCTGAAGTGTGAGTGAGTGAGTGGGGGTGGGGGGTGGGCATTGCTGCTTTTATAAACTGTACGTACACTTTGAGGCCTGGCGAGTCTTCTGTGTAGAAGCGCCACATGCCACCGGTGCCTGCAGATCCTGTGGTCCTGCCACCGCTGCGTGTACCACTGCTTGTAGCTTTCCTGTGGAACACACACATACACACCAAGTAAACACTTTGAATATACCTCCTATTTTCTTATTAAATAATTTTTGCTACGGACCAATTTTAGGAACTTGTTTGAAAAGGAGAACAAATACATAAATAATTTTAGGCATCACAGCACATTATGTAAAAATTTAATAACTTTCACTCTTACAACAGTTTACCAAAATCTACACTTTGTTCTAAAATCATCAGTATAAAAAAAATAAACAACAACTATTT
Source organism: Terapon puta (assembly GCA_028564955.1). NCBI lineage: Eukaryota > Metazoa > Chordata > Actinopteri > Centrarchiformes > Terapontidae > Terapon > Terapon puta. The sequence goes on along the minus strand of JAOXYL010000043.1, from coordinate 10,749,930 downwards.
GCCATAATATCCTGCATTCATATTGCACCTAACTACAGTAAATGGTGATGAAAAAGCACGGTGATTCATGGCTGCTTCACTCATGTGGTGAGATTAAATGGAGGTTAATGAGGTAATGAAGAGGGTTATAGTAATGGGTAATAATGAGAGGTAACAGCGAGCCTTTGATTACACACTGATTAAGCCCATGGCACAACATCTATCTGCTGCTCTAATCTACAGAGGGCACACAAAAATAAAGGGATAGGCTATCTGAAAATCATCAATCACTCTTTACAGTGCGATGACACAAGCTGGCGGGGTCAGTGCTGGGGGTATTTGGAAAATAATTACAGACACTGTGTGCAGGCCAAGATGATTGCATTACTTATCAGGTTAAAATAAAGTCGTCTTTAATGTAATGCCTAACATACAGATGCGACAAATGAGTGGAGAGACTAACACAAAGGGCCTCAGTCGCCACAACAGCTTCAATGCTTCTTGGCATGGATTCCCACAAGTAGTTACTAGTCTGAAGAACTGGTGGTGTTTTGATAATGGTGGATAATGGAGCTGATCAACAAGTGGGACTAAAGTTTCCCTCAGCAGTTTAATCACATTAAAAATCTGGAGACCAATGAAAATGATTCCAATCTTTTTCACACTCAGACATTTTAATGAGCCATTGGGTCTTTAGTGGACGAGGCTTCATTGATTAAGTTACTACACCCATTCATTCATCTGTGTGCATGGAATGTGTGTTCATGGAAAGAGCTCATCGGTCTACTGGAAGACAGAGCAGATATAAAGTCTGGTGGATTGGTGTAATGTGTGTGTGTGTATATTTTAACCTCTGTCTGACTGTGGAGCCTGCTGCGCGGGGAGCCACCGTCTTACTGGGGGAACGGCTAGATGCCCCAACATTAGTTGCACTTGCTGCTGGTCCAGGCTGCGGGGAAGAGAACACAATTTAAAAAAAAAAAAAAAAAAAACACACACACACACACACACACACACACAAAGAAGATTCAAGTACATTACTTAGATGCACATTGTCAACTCTTTCTCTCTGTCTCTCACACTGACACACACACGTTTACATCTAAAAATAACCAACATCATTCAGAGACAGAGATTTAACAATGATTCTTACAAAATATATACATTGTGATATATACATTGTGTTTACGTCAGATTGATGCCGGGGGCCTTGATTACATTGAAGTCTACACTGTTCATTGCTGGCAACTTCTAGGGGAAAAAACATTCAAAAGCTTAATCAAAAGTGTCCATGGGTATATATATTAAACGAATTCAGTGCAGGGCCATCTTAAAACTTGAGTTTTAGGATATTTTGAGCTGCTGAAAAACAGCCACGTCCCCAAATGATGAGCTCAAGCTAGCAGGCTAGCAGGCTCAGAGAAAGCTTAAATTCGTCTCCCTCGTTCGTTAAGTAACTGCAACCGTGCTGGTTACCTGGGAGCATTTTTCTTACCATTTTGTCTGATTTATCCTGATGCGAGCTGAAACCCTGAGCCCCTCTTCAAGCTGCCGTCCACGTCAAAGAGCAGCAGACAGTCGGTGTGAGTGTGATTTGGTCAAAACTTGAGAAGAGCATTCAATAAGATGACGCCTGTCTAAAAAGGACACGACTGCAGAACACAAGACCAGCCCGAGAGACCGAGCACACGCCTGACCGATTTATACCGTTCAACACAGAAATAAATTATCAAAGCTTTAACTTAGGACGTTTTGTGTCAATGTAATGAATTTAAAAGTATTTAAAGCCCATGTGTATTTTATCACGTTAAATTTAGATAAAAACTTATGGTTTAATTTACAGGCAAATAGTTGGTCTGCCTTGACTCTGAGGGAGACGTGTCTCACAGGAAGCGCGTTCTTTACGTCGGTGAAAAAGACGCCATTGTGGCTCAAACATGAAGTACGATGACAATTAATAAGGACGGAGGCTGTGAGCCAAAATGGCGGTCAAACGGGAGAGTTTCACGACGGTTGCTCTTACTACTGCGGTCAGTTTCACGAGCCTAAACACGGGGTTACAAACTCAGACAAGATAGCGAAGACATCAAAAGGTAAACAAAATGAGAATTGTATTGAATTGCACGGAGATTAACTTGTTGTTGGTGTTCAGGTAAAAACACAGCCAGTCATGTCAGCTATCTACAGTAACTTCATTTGGTACAGTGGCTGTTATCCATATTATTATTACTCAAGCAACTAATTTATTTATCAGTTAAATCAATCAGATGTATCAGTGTCAGATCACATCGGATGGCAGAGTACTAGAGGACATTGTGACAGTGGTTTGTAGTAGATGTGGGTACATTTTCTATCAAACAGTAAAATCCCAGTTTGAATCAGGTAACAAAACTACAAGGACACATTCTTCATGTTTTTTGCAGCAGTGGAAAGTTTCTCTTATTAGCATCAGAGTGGAAGAATAAAAGAGAGTTGTTTGCCTGTCAAGTTTTATATTGTTTTAATGCCTTTGAAATGTAATTTTCTCCTTAATTTATCTCTGAAAGCGGTCACTCTATGAGATATGATTGTCTTTTAGGAGCTCCAGCTTCACTTTGAACATCAGTCGTTTGTGTGTGCAGGATGGCGCGGGTGGTGTTCCTCCATCCGGACCTTGGTATAGGTGGAGCAGAGCGACTGGTGGTGGACGCTGCTGTCGCCCTGAAGTCTCGAGGATGTAGCGTTGAGATCTGGACGGCCCATTATGACCCCACACACTGCTTTTCTGAGACGCTGGACCCAGAGTTGCCTGTGGTACATTAACACGCTCTTTAATGCACACTCAAGAGATATGTGACAAAAAGGAAGAATAGAAAATCTAAAATGCAGAATCTGTGTTAGTTTCCATAACTTCACTGTTTCTGTCACTCTAATTTTCTGTTACTCTAATAGGTATGTGTGGGTGACTGGCTACCCACCAGTGTGTTTGGTTACCTGCATGCCCTGTGTGCTTACCTGAGGATGATCTATGTGGCCCTCTACCTGGTCTTCCTCAGCGGGGTGGAGTATGACGTCATCTTCTGCGATCAAGTGAGTTGTGTTGTACAGAAACTAACCATCAATTTGTCTGTTTGTTCGACACTTATTTGAGTTCCTGTGAGCTTTCTGCATCTTGTAACTGACTCCACTCCTCAGAGCTGTTAACAGCGGCCCTTTCCCTTTGTGTCTTCCTTATTGTGTCACTCCCTTTTACTGTACCATGTCATGAAGTGGAAACTCCTTTGCCTATTCTCTTTGGTTTTGTTTATCACACAGTACACACAGGAACAATGGTTCTCTTGCACATAATCACAATACTGAGAAAACTCACATCTAATACAACTGTTATCAATCCAAAGATTTCATAAAAGATGTTAGAATTTGAATTGTTTGATATTAATAAGGTATATGATTTATATATATATGAACTGTTTAGGTATACACACCCTTCTTTCAGTGTCTTCGGTGTTTGTTTTATCCTGCTTCTTGTGATTAGACAAGAAGGAGGAACATTTTTTTTAATAAAAACTTTTATTCTGCACCAGGTGTCAGCGTGTATCCCGGTGCTGCGACTGTCCCGTCACAACAAAAAGGTTTTGTTTTACTGTCACTTCCCAGACCAGCTGCTGACCCAGAGGAAGTCAGCGCTAAAGAAGCTTTACCGTGCTCCCATTGACTGGCTGGAGGAACGCACCACTGGCATGGCCGATATGGTACATAATGTCTTATTCCACAGCTTGTGATGGTCTGATTATGTCACTCTTAGCATTCATATGCAACTTGGCGCACAAGTACAGTTCAAAATGCCATATGGTTCATAATAATAATAAAGTAAACTAAAAGAGTTTCTAAGTCATTATCACAGGTTTTTACTGTTTTTACTCTTCAATATGTACAGAATTATAGCCACAATAAAATGTACACATTGAATTCAAGACAGACAAAAAAATAAGCAAACAAGATATATATAACTCAGTGATTAAAGTTTTCAAATGGTGAATTTATAGGGTTTTTTTTAATTCTGTGTTGCTGTTCATATAATTTCTACAGACCTGATATGAAGGGGTCCAAAAATACATTCTGCTGTCAGTTTAGATTGCAATTACACTCTAAATAAATAATAGTCTGTTTAAAAACTTTGAGAATTGATTGACACAGAATTATTTTCATCTCACCCAGATGTTGAGGTGAAGTGTCTCTTTTCCTGAGTTGATGTCTTGGTAACTATGATAAATAGATTTCATACCAAAACTACAGAAAACTATAAAAAAGGTATATTATTTTTGACAACTTGAATAAACTATAGGGATTATTTAAAATACAGCCTGATCCCCTCAGGCAAACTTGTGTAAAAGCTCAGGGCCCTGTTAGAAAGGAAATGACATTTGATTTTTCTTCTACAATTCAGGATAATCAGAGACCGCAGGCTGTCATCCAGCACATAGGGAATTAAAATGGCTTTGATATATGTGGGCTCCTTATGAAGTAATATCTCTGTATTTCCTCTTAGATTCTGGTAAACAGCAAGTTCACTGCAGGCGTCTTCAAGGAGACCTTTCATGGTCTAAGAGGAGTCCAGACAGATGTCCTGTATCCCTCCCTCAACACGTGCACCTTTGACCAGCCGTCCACTGAGGCACAGGGCCTGGAAGGGCTCCTCCCTGAGGACACCTCCTGCCTGTTTCTCTCTCTGAACCGATATGAGAGAAAGAAGAATCTAGGACTGGCTCTGGAGGCTCTTGCAGCCCTGAGGAGCAGCCTCCCTGCAGGCCAAAGAGCAGGCATTCACCTGGTGGTGGCGGGGGGCTACGATGACAGAGTTACTGAGAATGTTCAACATTATACTGAATTGAAAGAGCTGGCGGCGCAGCTCCACTTGGAGGACTGTGTCACTTTCCTGCGCTCCCCCTCTGATTCACTGAAGGTGGCGCTGCTGAGGGGTAGCTCAGCCGTGCTGTACACCCCCAGCAGAGAGCATTTTGGGATAGTTCCTGTAGAAGCCATGTACTGCTGCTGCCCTGTTATCGCGGTGAACTCTGGGGGCCCCCTGGAGAGCGTGGCAGACGGAGAGACAGGCTTCCTGTGTGAGCCCACTGCAGAGGCCTTCTCTAAGGCTATGGAGAGGCTTGTGAGAGAGCCGCAGCTCCGCAGGGACATGGGACAAGCTGGGAGGAGGAGGGTTCGAGATAAATTCTCTCTTCAGGCCTTCTCAGACCAGCTGTACGGGTACATTGTCAGGCTGAACCAGTGATGTAAAAGCTGGACAAGAAGCAGGAGACAAAACTGTGTAATGGTGGAAAAATGATCTTCTACTGAACTGTGAATTATTTGTGGACAACTGGACTGCGCAGAGAGTTGAAGTGGGTGTCTTCTAACAGACGTATGTGTATATGTGCAGGCAGGCGGGAGGGGCGGGTATTATGAGGACTTAGAGGACAATCAATCAGCATTCCCCTGGAGGGGTTGCTGAGAGGGAAAAAAAAAGGACAGAATCTCTATACCAATTAAGAAAAGAGTAACGAGTTTACCTACCCTATCTCTGGAAAAATACCACCCCTCCAAGTGTGTCTGTGTGTGTGTGTGATATTGCATGTGTAGCAGCGCGGCAACCAAGAGCCTAGCAAATGAGCATACTCAAAGGATTGATTGTTAGAGTGAAATGTTTCGCACTGTGTATGCTTTCTTTTCTACAGTATGCTTTGTCTTTGTGTGTTTTGGGGGATGAAGAAGAAGAATGTAGTTACCCACCATGTGCCATCAGGCACTGCACAGTCCCAGATCAATAAACAGGATGCTTTCCTCCACTTCCTGTCCGCCCAGAGCTTTGTTCCCCTCCTTGCATTCAAAAGATGCTGGCCTGGCCATGACTCTTGCTGCTGCGTGGAGGTTATTAGCAGATGATAGAGAGTGTTTGGCTTTATTAGAGGTCTGGCTGATGGGCAGTGTGTCTTTGTCTGGGTCATTATCAATGAGGAGAATAGCAGAAGGTCATTGTGTCTGCGTACTGGCCTCCTCAGCCCTCCTACTGTATAGAAATGCTCTTATTGACATTCCTGAAGTCTTAATAAACAAGAGGACACATACTTTCCTGACTCTTATGGGGTTTGCTTTGTTGGTAAGTTTTTTTGGCCTTTAATAGAGTTTGCTAAGGATTGTGTGGGTGAGCTTGGAAGCACAGAAATGTTGTTAATCTTGTGCCCCTCCCCTCTTTTTTTTCTCTCCTATTGAACAGATGTGATTGCGCCTTGAGTTGTTAAATGAAACATTCTCAGACAGCACAGCAGCAAAGGAGATTTATTTTGGTTTGTTAACAAAGTTGGTGTGACAGATGTACACAAGAAGCACCACGGAGGATCTTAAGTTTCTGTCTCCATCCGTTGCTGCATTATCATCTGCAGAGTCTGGGTTGTATCCACATGAGCGCCATTTTTTTTCTTAAAGGGAATCTAAAAAATAAGTTAAATAATTAACAATGAAAAACAAGCTGACCAGCTACAGGTCTAATAATGACCATATCACAACATGCAATCAACCTTTGAACTAACCTGGTTGCACACAGCGTTGCCGTATCGAACAAACGTGGCGAAATGCTCACTGTTGAAATTCATCAGGTCGTATTTGAACTCCTGGTGCAGGAAGGTCTCGCAGCGATTCATCATCATCTCCTGCGTGGATGGGAGCAACCTGTGCTCGTTGTTGTTGACCCTGATAGAGGTTCCCAGAGGCACCTTGATCTCCGTCACACGCTGTGTGCAGACTCTGGTCTTCTTCAGGACGCGATCACCTTTCGACTTTGGAACCATTTGTTGAAGGAAGCTGCGGCAGGCTTTCTGTGTCATGTTCTCGTCTTTGAAAAGATCAGATGAAATGTCATTAAAATAGCTGGTAAATTTTTCTGAGGATCAGAATGCAGTATCATCCCATTTTGGCTTCTTACCTCCCACCCCAAAATGGATAACGTTGCCTTCTCCGACATAAACACCCCAAAGAGACAGTTGTGACCATGGATGCACAAACTCAATCAAGTCTCCAATCTCAGCTGTGGAAAGACTCGGATCAATCTAAAGAAGGAAAGGCCCGAGATAGAGCAGCACACAGAATTACATGTTATTTTTTTTTGTCTCTTTTTGATTTCATCCCTGAATTCAAATGAGAAGAAATGAATATTTATGATGGAAATCTGTCAAATTTAAAGTGGATGGACATGAAATCAAATAACTGTAATGGCTTTTGCATAGCACTCGCTGGGATAGTATAAGGAAGGAGAGCAAAAATATTTAGCAAAGAAATCCAAGTTGCTGCACTAATCTAATAATAATAATAACTAAACTAATTATGGACTAAAAATATAAACATTAAATTGGAGCTGTCACAGTTTTATGAGTTCCTGAAAATGAGTCTGTTTATGCTCTTAAACTGGAAAACATGGTCAACAAAAACAAGCATGCGGCACTGTAAAAAAAAAATCAGTATATTAATTCATTCTCACCTGTCGACTTGTCATTTTGGAAAAAAGGCTGTTCCAGTTCCCCAAAAGGTCCATTGTTGCTGCGAGCTGGAGCCAACAGATGGACTAAAGTGCATTTTACACTTATTAGGACACTAACCATGTTGTGTAACAGTTGAAACGCCTCCATTAGTCACAGATAGCCCTGACTGTAATAGTTTCAAGATCATAGAGAACCTAATGAGTTACATATTAATCTAATGCTCTTCATTATTCTATTGGGGTCCAATGAATACTGAGATAATGATTAAAAAAATAAATTGCTGTGATGTTTGTTTCAGTTTCTTGTGTGGTTTGACTGCATTGAATGTTTAATTCCCCATTCTGCCATTGATTCAGATATTTCTTCAGAGTCAATGTCAAAAGCTGAAATGCAAAGAAATGAAGAGTGATACCACTTGGTTTTCATTATTTATAAATTATTTTTCCCTGTAGGTCCAATTAGTGCAGGGTGGCTTGATTTGATTTAAAGTAGATAATAAGTTCTAGCATTTGGAAAATCAGTGAAAGATGCCAGTCAATTTATGTTACCGACCTGATCATTTTAATTTATTTTATTTTAATTTATATATATATATATATATATATATATATATATATATATATATATATATATATATATATATAT
>JAOXYL010000043.1:10713507-10741677 GCA_028564955.1 Terapon puta | reverse complement strand
TATATATATATATATATATATGTATATATGGAGGACAAATAATCAGAAACTGTTCCAAGTATAATGTAGCCAGTACCACTGCACCTTAAAATGTGACCTCAGTGCTAAAACATGTAATTGAATCTACACATTTCATATAAAGTAATAAAATCTCAACACTAGTGTAAAGGTAAGCAGCTAACTTGTTCATCTTTACATATATAAATAAAATTAGAACTTGATACTCATTGCCATTTTATGGACATTTTTTGAAAATCTGCTTGTTGAAAAACAAAATGACAAATATGACCACATCATGATCAACATGTTGAAAAAATGGAAAATAGAAATTATTTATAGACATTTTTAAGGCTGCAACATGCTGCTAGGGCAAGAACAGAAAAACTGCGTGTGTGTCCCTGCAGTGTTTCCTTCCACATGCAGAGGTATAAAAGGTAGATGATGAGGAGGGTATTGCTGCAGTGATTTAGGGGCCCCGCTGGGCAAGATGATAAAAAGGCCCCGCAGAGCCTGCAAGGGAGGTAAAGGCGCAAAGACTAAAACACACAGCAGTAAACACTCACCAGGCTCCACTTTATTGCCAACACAGGAAAGTGGTGTCTGAAGTCTCTTTTCCATTTTCTCTTCTTTACAAAAACTGTCTTAACCTGAAAGTTGTGAGACGAAGAATCGATGCCCCTTCCTTCCCTTCCACCCGCCTCCCCCCCTCTCAGTGCCCTGTGGTGGGGTGGTTATTGAGATCACGGTGTGTCTGAGTGGCAGTGATAACCAGTACCCAGGTGCCAGTGGCACATGGTGTTTAATTAATTAATGAGACCGCGGGGTTGGTTTTCTAATTCCACCTAGCCAGCACTGGGGTGCGGGGAGATAGCCGCGAAATGTTTAGGTGTGTGTTTTCAGGCGAGGAAATGGAGGAGGAGATGTATGTAGGAGTGTGTGCGGGTTATGGGTGTATATCTATTTTGTTGGCAGTTTGGGAGCTGGTCTTCCTTGTTAGTGGAATATTAAATATGTATGGAATATTTTTACTCTGACTTTTAATCATGCCTCATGATTGGGACTTAATCATGGGCTAAATGAAGCTGATGATGAGAGAAACACAGTTAGTGTTAATACATCAATCTGAGCTTCCTCCGGCACACTAACCAGGTCATGGACTCATTGGCCCGAAACAGGGAAATGTACATGAGATTTAAACAAAATGCTGCAGTGGTGTTTAGAGCAGCGTATGGTGTGTGTTTGAAAATAGGTTTGAATATATTGAACTGGCAGATGTAGGGTTATGATTATTGGAAATCATTTAAAGAAAATGTCACTTTTATTTGGTTGTTATTAAAGATCTTGTAACATTTTAGCAAACAAAATAGTGATTTTTTTTTGTAGTTTAAGTTTTTTATTTGAGTAGACATGAACATACAGTGTTCGTGATACATATTAACATATTCATAGGCCCATGGTGAATACATGCACAAAAACCAACAATTGTTTAACAACCACAGTGGTACAGTTCCATCATTACAGTTATGAGCAGAAAAAAACCCTTCCAAGATCTTGTGAAGTTCAGACCTTCATTATTAATTCGAGCTAACATTTGTTCATATGATACTATTTCTAACATAGATTCCCTCCATTTTGTAATATCTGGAGGAGATGAACTCTTCCAAAATCTGAGGAGTACTCGAGCAGCTGTGACCACTCCCACATTTATCACTGTCAAGTCATATTTTGATACATTTGGAAGCTGTGTTTGATCCCCCATCAGGCATAGTCTTGGAGATTTAGGTATCATGATACCTAACCATTTACTCAAGTGTTCTAGTATTTTTTTCCAAAAGGGGTAAACAAGTTTACATTCCCAGATGATATGTATAAATGTCCCAGTTTCTGCTTGACACATCCAACATAAATCACTACCCAGCAACCCCATCCTGTGCAGCTTAGAAGGAGTAAAATAAAACCTATGTAATAACTTATATTGGATAAACTGCCCCTGAGCCTCCTTTATATATTTACCAGTGTTTGCCAATATTTTTTACCAAACCTCGTCATTTAGTTCGCAGTTTAGATCCTTCTGCCAAATGAACTTCAGATTTTCACAGATATCTTTTTGTAAGCCGTTAAAGGCCCTGTAGAACACTGCTGCCCTGTGTGCAAAATAAGTCCAAAAGGTCCAACATCAAGTTCTTATCTTGCATAAACTGACCCCTAGTTATACAGTCTCTGGTTCGCAAATATTTCCCCAAATTACCTCTATATTCTAAATGATAATTTTTCTCAAAGCTGTCCTATTCCATTTAGTCTGTGAAGCTGGTGGACAATTCAAACATATGATAAGACCTCTATTAGAAACTATGTACTTCATCTTTGAATGACGATTTGAATGATGTACCAATAAGTCACTAAATTCTGATTTAGTCCATCAGAATTACAATCCATTATGGCCTACTGTGGCTTATTTGATTATCATGCCTTCATCACAGAGGTGTCTGAGGATGTTTTTGTTTTAGGTACGTATCATCAGTTATCTTTTAAAGCTGCTGAAAACAATCCTCAATAAAATGATCATTTTCATATAAATAGAGATAATACGCCTCCAGTCAATTTTTGAATATGCTGAGTTTGTTCATTAATTCTGCTTTCAAGCATGCCTGTCTATTCTTTATTGTATTCTTGTAATACCTTACAATTCACTATCTTAAAGATGACGTCCAAATAAGTATTGCTGTACGTGTATGTCTTTATTTTTCTTTATTCTTATTATGCCCTACTCTGTTGATATTTTTTTGGTCCTAGGTTTTTTTTTTTTTACATATGTCCTGAATATAAAACTGAATATTTGGTGTTTACTGCAAGACTTGTAAAGAAGAAAAGAATATATATAAATGAAGATATGATGAATTGAATTCTTCTTGTATTGCCATCCACAAATCTAAAAAAAAAAAGAAAAGTTAGAAGAGGAAATTGCAACAAACAAACAGAATAGGGAAAAGAAAATGAATGCTATACCACCAATAAATTCCTGAATGGCCTAAGTGGACATCATTTCTGAATGACCTTATTTTTAAAAAAAAATGGCACAAGATTTTGTCATGCAAATGGCGGTGCAAATTATAAGGTCCATCTCTAATCCATAGTTAAGGTATGAGTATAAGTAGTATGAGTTTGTTGAGTGGAGTTAGATGTATAGTGCTGTTTGCCAGAGGTGTAGCATAAACAGGAAAGGTGATCTGGCCCAGTCTTTGGATATTCAGCAGCAACATTTTCCAGCACAATTCTGTGTTCTTTCAACCTAATTTATTGCTATCCATTTCTCTTGTGTGTATTAAAATGCGTTTTAATTTGTGATTAATGGAAAGAGCATCTAAAAGAAATCTTGGCCTACAGGATTAGATGTGTCAATTTGGTTTTCTGGGTAAAGATGCATCAATGATAAATATAGCACAGTTTTCTTTATCGCTGAAAGCATTTTCACATTTTGCACTAGAGACAGGAGGAGTTTTACTGTCGGATAAATGTAGCGAGGAGAAAGAGCCGTCCTGCTTGTGAATGATAGAATATGCTTAAACAATAGAAAATCTGCATTTGTATTCACAGTTCATCTTTAAGAGCTGTTTTACATGGTACATGTTAGCAAATTATGTATTTCATTCTTTACTGCTTCCATAAACTATTCAAATATATTAGCTTACGCCTCATAAATGTTAACACTGCACAACTCTCGCACAGGCAAACAGTCTTAACAGTTGATATCACAGAGGAAAGGAATGATTTACTAAAGCTACATAAAACTCTTCTCTCTGTGGGAGATCACAATAAAACTTCTATAATCTGTGATGGTGGAATATTATAGATAGCCTCTATAAAAATAGCTTTATGACCCTGGAAAGAGAAGCATTACGACTTGTTCTGCCCCGTGTGCTGTGGTTTAAACATCTTATAGCTTAAATATAAATGAGTCCATAGATTTCATACATCAGACGTCACCTAATTCACAGTAGGTTTGTTCATAAAAATGTAAGGAGTCTTGTTTCACATGTAAAGTTACGAGGGAACAGTCACTGGCGTTGATGGGCCGCTGTGAGATAAGTGACAACACAAGATAACAGTGACGAAAAACAAAAGACGTGGGTTGCACACTCTGTTCTGATAAGCAGGTCACTGATAGGATCAAATAATTATCAGAGTGTCCACAACCTAATACTGTGCCTCATGTGTGTTTCATTTAAACTGCGACACACTTATTCCCTGGTCTGTGAATTATGTCACTTTTCTAATTTTCAAACAAACAAACACAAAACTCATCCAATTTCAGATTCAGAGTAAGTTTGAACCTAGAAGGCACAACGCAGGAATTGTTTGCACACTCTCGCAACTTGGGGCTAGTAACTGTATTAATCAATCAATCAGCAGTCGTAGACAGTGAGCACCCTCGTGTCCTGAGGATGGAAGCTCTTTCTGAGCCGCTCGGCGCTGATCTTGTGTATCTGGTACCTTCTTCCTGATCACAAAGGGGAGAAAAGATTGTTATCCACATGGTTGGGATCATTAATGATTCTCCTGGCCTCAAACCGCCTGGTATAAACGTCCTTTGTGCAGGGTAGAGCGCTGCCAGTGATGCATTCAACTGAGCAAACGTCTCTTTGCAGGGCCTTGTGGTTGTGTTTGGTGCTGTTTCTGTAGCGTGCTCCCTGTTAGGACCTTCTCAATGGTGAAGGAGTTCCACAGTAATTAAAGAGGATACTCATAATTTCCCCAAGTATCCTCAGTGATACCAGATAATTTGAAGCTGTTCATCCATTCTCTTGGGGACCTTTTGATATTAAGGGGGACGTTGTTCCTTCCCTGTTTTTTTTTTTTCCCAAAGTCCACTGTCAGTGCCTTAGTCTTGCTTACATTCAGAGGTTGTTGTCCTGACAGAGACTGATAATTTCCCCCTCCTTTTAGACCTGTGATCAGGCCTACCACAGCTGGGTTCTTAGCAAAGTTAATGATGGTGTTAGAGTTGAAAGTGGCGTAACAGCCATTTATTTGCAGTTGGTGCACCTTAAAATGCAGCTTTGGGATGCTCCACTGTTAATGATGAGATTGGACGACATCAGGAAGTCAAAGATCTACTGTCCAAGTCATTGTAGGTCCACATATAGAAATACCTCGTTTTGTTGATTATCTCATTTAACTATAACAAGTGGATAAGTTTATGTTACAAAATGTTGAACTGTTCCTTTACGATGGGTTTGTGTGCTGAACAGCCATCATTTGAGGTCAGTTTACAACTTTTATTATAAACTTTCCACTCTTCTGCTATCTTGAATTTATGTCTCAACTAAGCATGAGTCTGAACACGCACACAAACACATGCAGATATCCTGGCTCCCTGGTTGCCCTTCCTGGAGCAGCAGGGTAAAATGCAGGAGGAGGTGGAAGTGTGAGGAAGAGTGGGGGAGAAAAGGGAAGAGAAAGGAAGAGGCAACAGGAGAGCAGACCTCCCATTGAACTTGGCTCACTTCCAGCACTCATTCACCCAGCAATCAGCTGTGAGTCAGTCAGTCACAGTGGCTTTAAACAGACACATTAACATTTGAGTGCCCGTTACGTGCTCAAACACATGCTGTCATCACATCAAATGCACGCACAAACAAACACAGGCACAATTTGGTATCCTGGGTGCTTCTTCTACACCCTTACCTGGTGAATTTTGGTGTTTGTTTTCATTTTATGCTGGCCTGAGGGATGCGTTTGGTGTAGCTCTGGTGGGGATTGGCTCAGGGCGACCATAGGAAAAAAGGGGCTTTTAAAAGAAGAGGGTAGAGGTTTGGTGCACATAACAGTGGGTTTGTAGGCTGACGAACAGAGAGAAGCTGCCTTGGTGCACCCTGATCAAGGGGTACCATCGCCCACCTACGGCCCAGGAGGAGCTCGTACCCGCCTGCGGGAACGACTCCGCGGGGCTGAGTGAGAAGAAGCTGAGCAGACCCCCACACAGCTGGAGAGGATAACCTCCGGTGATTACATTCACAGGGGTGAATGTCAATCATGCTCTCTGCCTGAATGTGTGTGTGTGTCTGCATGTGTGAGACAATGCCCCCCGATTGTTGATGCAAATATGCTTTATGTACAACTATGCAATCTTTCTGTGTGTGTGTTTGTGCGCGTGCCCAGTGCCCAGTGATGGCCTGTTAGATTGAGCTGTCAGTCGGCAGGCAGCAGATGAAGATTAATGGAGCTCGCAAACAATAAGAGGCTGGCAATGATCATAAATATGCTAATGGCCATTATCAATACACACTCACTGACATGCATAGTATTTGTGAGTGTTTGTGTGTGTGTGTACGCGTGTGCCTGTGTGTGTGTCTGTGCGTGTGTATACAGTATTCATGCAGCAAAGATTTGGGATAGGAGGTGATTCAGGTTAAAATTCTCCTTCCCCTCGGGATTCACACAAAAAAAGCGCTGTGCACACACACATAGACACACAGTGTGTTGGCTGACTGATGGACGGGAGAGATGGGCGTCCCATGTGTTATGTTTGGGTTGTGGGCTACAAGAGGGAGGGGCGGAGGGCTCATTGAGGAGATGACATGATTGGTGTCGCATTAAAATGTGTTTATTTAGTGTTTGTGTGCGCGTGTGTGGGTGTGTGAGAAGGGCAGTGGATAGCGATGATGTCGCCGTGCCAAGCCTCTGATTAAGACTACAGGTTCAGCTAATGGCACAATGAGAGGCTGATTAAGAGAGGAAGAGATGGTGGGAAAAAAAGAGAACAGCGGGAGATAAAAGGGATAGATAGACAGATCTATTCACTAAACTGATGATGGGGCTCTTTGTTGTCTCATCCCATTCTGCGGTTCTCTGGGGTCCTTCCTGTGTCTGCAGCATACACTCATTTTTTAAATGAAAAACCTCTTTCTTTATCTCTCTCTGCCTCCCCCTCCTTCCTGTTTTTCTCCCTCGCCACCCATCTGGGTCATACGGCACAAAAGAGAAATACAGGGGCCCCCAAACTCAAACCTGGTCATCCACTTCATCACCTGGAAGCACACTTCTTAACCTCCTTCTACCTACTTTTCACCCTAGGTCGTCTCCACCCCCATCGCCTCCAGCCCACTTCTTCTTGCTCTACAAGGGTCTACAGAGTCCACTGGGAAATGTCGGGGGCTCACGGGGCTCTTCGACCTTCCTTGTCCTTTAAACACACATACACACATGCACTTCTGCAGTGGTAGAAATGCACACTTTATCCGTCTGGTCCTGATGGAGAGTGTAATTTGTGTGTGGCAGGGTGGCGATGGATGGAGTATCTAATGCAGACATAGGGAAGTGGTTATGATTGGGGCTAATGAGCTCACAGGGGATGCTGGGATAGAGGAAGCTGGCCAATGGCACGCTTGGCTGCGATGCACGTCTCTGGAGGGGCCCTGCTGAGCGGAGACCCTTGTGGCCCCAAAGGGAATTTGTTTGTGGATGAGTGTGAATGTGTCTGGGTAGTTCCTGTTTGGAAAAAAACACCAGTCCCTGTGGTCATTATACACTCATTCTGCTGAGCTGGTTATTATCGCACTCCACGGACAGGGGTAGTTAAGCATTTAGATGTTGAACCACATCTGTCGTTAAGTCAAGGTCACTGGTACAACACAGAGGGACTCGTCGTTCGAGTGGGACTGAGCATGATACGCCGCACTTGGAAGCCAAGCAGAACCAAGTCATATAAAAAGTCAGCGATGATTGCTAACACTGCATCAGTGGGAAGTGTGGGTGTGTGCGAACAGGTGTGTGTGACAGTGTGTCATTCTGTGTGTGTCTCATTACCATGCATCGTGTGTCAGTGTTGTCGAGGAGGCTGAGCTTTCGCGCTGTGCTCCAGGGGAGAGTTATAGATTACTGGCTGGAGCAGGCTGGGGCCAGGGGAGCTGCTGTAGCCCAGACCCGAGAACTGTAGGCTGGGCACGGCTCTCAGCTCATCAGCCTGTCTCTTGAGGCTGCGGAGCTTAACCTGGAGCAAGGCTCTGATTAACCAGACTAATGACGGTACAGCCCCAAGCTCCCACTGCCCAACACCATAATCACTGCTTAAGGCCCTAGCCAGTCGGCGTGTCTATACGGAGAGAGAGCAGCGTCACAGCTTAATGGATAAGTCTAGTGACAACAAGCATTATAAATCAGGTGTCAATACAAGCTTTGAGAGTCACTCGCATGGCAGGAGACCAATGCATGAGAGGCTGGAATGAGCACAAATATATTCAGAGCTTAAATACATTTTTCTGTGTTTGTCAGCTGGAAGCGTTCCTGTGGCCGAGTGAGCGCGCGCATATGTGCATGTCTCTGTGTTTGTGTGCATGCGTGTGTGTGTGTCACCACAGTTGGAGGTGTTTAATGAGCGCTGATCGATGTCTCATCTGTGCCGCCTTATCTCAAAAGCAAACATTTCATCAGCACAATGGTGCCGTTCAGCCTTTGGTACACACACTGAGACCCCAACAGACAAACTGCACAAACCAAACAATGTATGCAAATAAAACAAAGACAGACATGCTTTTGTCCATATCCCACTGTTACAGGGACTAAGTGCAATAAGCATACACAAGTAAAGATGTGTGTCTTGGGAGAGGTGGGGTGGAGGTGCATTTGCTGTGCAGACAGGAGAGCATGCCAATAGTGCTTACTGTCCTCTGTGAGTAAAGTGATTTCTGACAACTTCTAAATGAAGCCCTCGGGGCAGAGAGGCCTGCAGCTAGATCACAGCCTGCTTTATGACTGTTTGTGTGTGTGAGAGAGTAAGAGACAGTGGTAATAGCTTGGCGTTATAAGAGGGGCTGAGTCGATAAGTGATCTAGCCACTCTCTGATGGAGAATGAGGTGGGAGGTATCATCATGGAGTTTAGATGCCAAAATAAAACAAAACCTAGAGGTCTATTTCTGCAGCTCTGTGAGGGAACAAAGTGATGCCTCTGCAATATACAGTATTAGCCATAAGCAACCAAAAAAGGAACAGAACAAAAGGAATATGGTGTAGAGACATATAGGCAAACAAGAGGCACACCTATTAAAGAAAAAGACAAGAATTAGTATGTATTTTACTTCTCATCAAGAAATTCCATTTTAAGACCAAAACCAGGAAAATGCGAGTTTGTCTCCCAACACTTTTAGCTCTGCTCAACCCTCTTAGCCCTTCCTTCCTTTCCTTTCCTTTCCTTTCCTTTCCTTTGCCTTTCTTTCTTTTCTAACAAACTTCACAAAAAATAGCACAAACAGAGTATGTGGGACAGCCCGAGTTGGGCTTCATGTGGGCCACCGTTTCACTTATAGAGCTATGCATCAGTTTTTCTGAAAGATTACTACCAGATGAGCTTTGAAAAATCCGCTTGCTGCTGTTCTCAAAGTGTTTCCATCTCTGTAAAAACATTTTCCGTTTCAGTGACACAATTTGCGTCTGTGAGTCCTGTCCAACTCACTCTAAATGACATATCACTAAAGTTAATTAGCATTAAAACAGTCTATATGGATTCTGCATTTGTTTTCTTTAACAGCATTTTTACTAGTCACTGGACAACAAGGTCTTTATTAATAGAGGAGTAAGCTACATCAGGTTTTGGCGACAATAAGAAGCAGCGGCTGAAGATATGAGTATGCAGGACAGGTGTCCAGCCGGCTGGTCTTCTCCAGTCGATGAGGGCTGTTATTGACTGACGGGCCTGTCTAAGCCAACCACATTGCTGCTGATACCCCTGTAACATCCAGAGCTTACCTCATGTGTTTGGACATTCAGGTGTGGGTGGCTGGATGCGCAGCAGCCATGCATGTTCCTATTAGCCTGTGTGTTTACGTGTGTGTATGTGTTTGGCTCTGCCTTTGCATGTGCCGGTTGACGGCTGAGCAGAAGACAGATCCAGGCATGCACTCATAGCAGCTGTTTCTGAATGGATCCAGCGGCCATTGTTCGCCTGTCACTAACTCGTCTCTCAGGCCCAGGAGACACACCACTGACATTTACCAGACCCACCCTACCCCTCTCCCTCCCCCGCCGCCTCACCGCCTGCCTCCCTCACCCGCTCCTCATCTCCTCTCTGCCGCCATCCCCTTCCTCTCTCCTTTTCCTCCTCCTCCTGCTTCCATCAGGTCCCTCGCTCATTCTCTCTTTCTGTCATTCCATCGCTCTCTGTGGTACGATGCGCAAGGACAGATGTGTCGGGATATGTGTGAGTGTGTATGTGTGTGTGTGTTACAGAGAGACAGAGTGAGTGTTTGTGTTAATGAGTGGCCCTTTAAGGCTATTAAGATAAGATTGGTACGCCCAGAGTCCCTCATTACCCAGCAAGCATTGCCCCCCACACAGAATGGTAATTGGGAAGGAGCGAGAGAGAGGAAGGAAAGGAGAGAGGAAGAGAGGGGGGAGAGGGTCGGGGTAGAAGTGGAAATAATAGGAGGATAAGCGAGGGATAATTGGGCGGATCGAGAACAAGAGGGGAGATTGATCAGGTTGATTTGTGTCTGCAGAGAGAGATGGTGTGAAGAGAGGAAGGGTTAAAGGTCACACACACTTGTATGTACACACACGTATGTGCACACACGACAGAAAATACACCTTTTCCATGCATGAGTAGACAGACCCACAAAATGGTCTCACACACACACACACACACACACACTATGCATGTATGTTCCTATGCATGTTGAGGCATGCGGGAATGCCCTCAAGCCAGACCTTTATATTGTTATTACCTTATTTCCTACCAAGCATTGTGCTGATATGTTTTTATTTTGCTATTTTGTGTGTTTGAAAGTGTGCGTGTGTGTGTTTGATTTTTTGTCTGTGTGTGTGTGTGTGTGTGTGTGTGTGTGTGTGTGTGTGTGCGTGTGTGTGTGCATGTGTGTGTGTGTGTGTGTGTGTGTGTGTCGGTGCGTGTGTGTGTGTGTGTGTGTGTGTGTTTAGGATCGTAGATGTCAGTCAGCCTTTAATCTCTCTGACAGTCATTGTTGTCTATTTACATTTTTAGTGTGTTTCAGATTGTGTAGCACCAGCATCACCTACAGGATACAGACATGAACAGCAGAGATTCTCACTTTGTTCCTGCCTCTCTCACCTGCTGGAAAAATATCAAACTTGCAGGATTTATGACACTTTGGTAATGTAACAAAACTCTCAACATAGTTTCTCATATCATATATCTAACCAATTTAGGTGATTTTACTATTTTAAACATAAAGATCACTCCAAACTTGCTTTATTTGTTATGAATTATTATACCGTTTATATTACACATAACAGTGCATTAAATAATATAATCTGTATGCACAATATGATACAAAACCAATTCAATATTATGTACTACATATATTTGTAGGAATCTCTGCAATGCTGCCATCATAAGATTATGATGCAAATTTACATCTCTTTGAAATCTGCATGCGAGCTGTGTTAAATTTTAAGTTGTGTTTTCAGTTCTGTGAGTGAAGGCAAAATGAACTGGCTGAAGTATTCTGGAAATTAGAGACTGATGATGAGTGGATACAGATCAAGAGTAACAAATAAATATTTTCCCCTTAACCTCTTCATTAGACAGAGGCATATGCAACGTGGAAATGCTTATTTCTACAAGGTCACCGTGGCACTCTCCAGAGTACCACCACAGATTGACCTAGATTCTCCAGATTTCTTCTGTGTTTCTGAAACGCTGAGATTAAGAAGTGCACTCATAATTGGTCAGGATTTCATAAAATGTTATTCCCAAGTAAGACACATAACCACTGAGGTGACTGAGGTTCCTTACAGAAATATAGGTTAAACTTTATTTGTCAGCTGTAGTTCATCGTCACTGTGAGGAGGAGAAAAGTCGTATTTTTTCTGGCTTGAGAAAAGTCGATGTGAAAAAGATCGCAGGTTAAGAAAATACTCTGAGCTTGACTGGATTTCAAACAGTGGCTTTATATCACCATCAAGTGGCAGGACCATGAACAACCACTGAAAAACACCAAGGGGACGGAGTAACGGTTCTAGGACAGTGAGTGATGATGGTTTGATGATGTTCTCTTTTGAGAAGTTTCCTTTTCGTTCAGCTGAAAAAAAAACAAAAAAACAAACAAAAAAAACATATTCATTCTTTCACACAATCATGCCCGGTCTACAGATAATCATTTTCCCTTTTTGTGTACAATAACCTCATCCACTGTGTAATATGTGTAAACATATATTTAATATATTTAATATTTAATAATATATTTAATATTTTAATTTAATTTAACCACATTCCACATTAAGCCATATTTATTTATTTGTCTACTTTATCCTACCTAGAGTTTACTGCTTATTTGCTTATTTAAATCCTAACTTATACTGTCCTGTGTGGTGTTTGTTTGTATGCCTATTTTTCTGTTTTGCTGCTGGAAACTTGAATTTCATCCCAAAGGGATCAATAAAGTCAAGTCTAAGTCTAAGTCTAAGATCATGCATGATTATTGCAATTGCATGAAATGCATATTATTATTGTTATTAGACAGTCGTGGGAGACCATGTGCCACATTTTTAACAAAATTCAGTCAGAAGTCAGGATGATATAAAGAGAGCAATTATCTAGTCCATGTATGTGTGTTGAGAGAGGGATCCTTCTCTTGCTCCTCCTAAATTGTCTGTCTAAAAAAAGGCTTGTGTCTTTTATTTCAGTCATTCAGATGCAACAACATCATGAGCTGTACCCCAAGTTTTTGAGTTTGGCATGAGGGACCCCCCCACCGCTTCACTGTCATGATTTCCAATTGATTGATCTCGATAGCAGCACGTAGCGGCTCCTCATTGGACGTCGCTGTGACTGACTGAGGAGAGAGAGAGAGAGAGAGAGAGAGAGAGAAAGGGAGGCCGGACGAAACCATCCATCCGGCCGAAGCCTCCGACTGCACGGGAAACTACGTGAAGATTAACGAGCATCTCGATTCGGATCTGAAAGCGGATTTGAGGCCGCGCGGCGGATTTGGACGGCGAGGTTACAGATGTGGGTAATTTCAGGTTAGATTAGCCTCCTCATCGCACGGTCGTCGGCGCTGAATCCCCCCCCCCCTCCACACACACACACGAAGCGAATAAACATCCAAACGGGCACTCAGGATGCGGAGATGGTTTGGGTGATGCTGCGATGGGAACCTGCGAAGAATCAAACCATAATGAGGATCCCATTTGATCTCAGGTCGCTTTAGTCGTTTGTATCAAGGATTTTTTTTATTATTATTATTATAATTTGGACATGATTTTCCTGCGGAGGCTCGTGCAGCTGTCCGTGCTGCTCATCCAGAGCGGCTGGTGGTGGTGGGGGGCCGTGGCGCCGAGCCCCACCGACGAGGGCGCGCTCCGGGCCGGCCACGGGGAGCACGGAGAGCCGGGCCACCAGGAGCCGCACAAGGACTCCTACAGCACCTTCGCCTCCGAGTTCCTGGAGTCCAGATATCTGTCCGACGACGGTAAGGATACGTTGTTTGCGTTGTTGGTTTTGTTTACGCGACACACAAACTTGTGAGGCACGAAAACACTGGAGAGAGAGAGAGAGCAGGCCAGAGGAGCTGAGAGGGAAACTGAGCAGAGGCACTGATTGTTTTTTTTTGTTGTTTTTCTCATGCATCCGACCTGTGTCCATTGTGTGAGGCCTTTTCAGCACCCAGGCCAGCTCCCTGGTGGTAGCAGCCCACCCCCCTCCTCACACACACACACACACATACACACACACTCAGAGTGCAGATGGCCTCCCCCTAGTTGGCCCTTTGACTGGCATGGAAACCTGCATAAATTGTTTTTGTGTGCTGATTTTGCAGGTTATCCGTTCCCCACCGCCCCGCCTGTGGATCCCTTTGCCAAGATCAAAGTCAGCGACTGTGGAGTGACCAAAGGCTGCATAAGGTTAGAGAGGGGGACTCGGCTTTAGCCAGCTCCCACTTTCTGCAAACTGAGCCTCAGAGCGGCTGTGTTCCTGCTTCATCCTAGATGCTGAGGCCAGGTGTTTTTGTTCTTTAAAACCTGAATGAAATTCATTTAAAAGTGTACTATTATGGCCCTTGCATTATTACGATACTCTGATTATCATCAGCCGTATCTTCTGAACAGAGATGTGTTTGTGTCTGGTGCCTTTACTGTGGGTGTTAATATTGGTTTCTTCATGCACAGATATGGGAAGCCAGGGTGCGATGCAGAGACATGTGACTACTTTCTGAGTTACCGTCGCATTGGGACGGACGTGGAGTATGAGATGAGCGCGGACACGGACGGCTGGGTGGCTGTAGGTTTCTCCTCTGACAAGAAAATGGTGAGCAGATGCACAAATCCTCTCCTATTTCCTATTTTTATTTGCTATATCAGACAACTTATTTGACCAGTTTATGATATCACATGCTAAAATAATGAATTTGGGATGGATGTTAAATGCAAAGAATCCATTTGAAATGTTTACATAATCTTCTGAGAAATTTCGTATGAATGTGAAAAGCTTTAGTTCAGAAGAAAGGTCACAGGAAATCATTGTGTTCATAGCTTGCTTATCAGCAAAATTACAGTTGGATGATACGTTAGGTTAGTGAACTATACCAAATACTAAAAGATGTGGACATCGTGGATATAACAGTTTCCATTTCCACAACTCCCATTTCACTGAATCAGTGTGTTAATGTTCCATCATAATATGTTGACCCGATTTTTCCCTCAAAGTCAGTCGTGTTCCTGTTTTGTTGGAGTTAAAACTTTTGGTTCTTTTTGTACTTATGTAAGGTGTGGGGATATGTGTATTGGTTGTTTGTTAGTGTTAGAGATATCTAACAAAATATCTTAACAAAATAACAAGATGTAGCCATGATCTAATCGCATTACTACATGATGATGCCAGTGTGTAAAAGGTCTACATTCATGCTTTGTCAGGTCGGCCCGCAAGATAACAAGCAAACAACTTTTAAAAGGACAGTTTTGAGTTTGGATCTGTCAGGGCAGTACTAACATTGTAGCTTCTGCATCAACACTGAAAATAAAGTCATCTAATTTGGGGATAAATATTCAACGGTGACAATATTGTTTATATACAAAGATATCTACATATGTTGTATCTTTAACGTTATGTTAATATACACATGAATTACTATCATAGAGAAAAAAAAATTTGCACACTGACAAGACACTCAGGGCCATACATCACATCGCATCTGTCTGATTTTTCTGTCAACACACTGGCTTAAAACACAATTACATGTAAATTGCTACATGCAGTACCTTTTGATCATTCATTTAGCAGCGTTTGTGTTCTTGAAGTTTGACTGTTTTATTTGAATTTCATCCCAATTACTGTTAACAAACATCAGTGCAATCAAATGTTTATATTGTTTGTTCCATTTTAATCATTTCAAGGTGCTTCTCTCAAGAATAAATTTTGACATATGACAGATCAGACCTACAGCCAGTTCTTTGTGATGGATGGTGAACTGGAGTATTATCAAAATTGAAAGAAGGCTCTTGAGTTATTGTTGGTAATTTTTCCTATATTGACCATTTCTGATCAATTCACATATTACACTCATATGCACTATGACCCACTTTATTAAAAGTACTAGTTTGGAGTCAAAAGATGTCTCCAGTGATATGTATCTCCGGTCATTGTGTGACATTTCTGTCGCAGAAAACTAGGGCTAACTTACATGAGCAATAATAGCAATCTGTCTGTCCCACTTACTATATTTATAATCTGTATCAAAATCTTTGCTCTCTGCAGTTTGAAGCAATGGTCCTCATTCTTGTTCTCTCCTTTTGTTCAGGGAGGAGACGATGTCATGGGCTGCGTCCACGATGATAATGGACGTGTACGAATTCATCACTTCTACAATGTCGGCCAGTGGGCCAAGGAAATAAAGAGGAACCCGGCAAGAGACGAAGAGGGCATTTTCGAGAACAACCGGGTGACCTGCCGCTTCAAACGGCCATTATACGTCCCCAGAGAGGAAACGCTGGTGGACTTACACCTGTCATGGTACTACCTGTTTGCATGGGGACCTGCCATACAAGGTGACTGATCACATTTTAGCTTGCAAGTTAGCCCATTGTCAAGTCATATTTTTGTTTTTTTGCAGTCTCACATTAGCTTACCTTTTCCAACAGGTTCCATCACGAGGCATGACATCGACAGTCCGCCGGTCAGCGACCACATGATCAGTATCTATAAGTATGAGGACATCTTCATGCCTTCTACTGCCTACCAGACCTTTAACTCCCCCCTCTGTTTACTGCTCATAGTAGCCCTCACCTTCTATTTACTAATGGGAACGCCATAATGAAGCACAGCCGAGCACATGGGGGAAAAAAGAGGGAAGAGAAGATGAAGCAGCAATAAAAAAAAAAAACAAGTTGCCACATTCAAGTGTGCACTTTGCACAAAGAGACACTGTATTAGATATATTAAACACAATAGAGAGTATATATTCATTACTCTTGACAAAGTATAAAACCTATATTGTAGAGGTGTCATGTACTGGTGTCAGTACGAAACAAAAGGTCTGATAAAAGCGTAGTGTTATAGTATAAATAGGCCTTTATTTTCAGTATTTATGATAGCTTCCAAGTGTTTAAAAGATATGAGGAATACACATGCCAATAAATAAGTCTCACAAGTCTTCGAAATACTGCATGCACTGGGAAATCTGGGAGTGATTTCAAAAGCCTGCTGCTCACTGGTGATGAGAAGACAGTGGCTCATGTTGAACTTGGCTAAAACGCAATGGCTTCCTGAAGACAAAAACAACCGAACCGCTCACAGCTGCTGGCACACACTCTTCCTATCATTTTACATTGAGATGTTTGGATATCATCCTTTGCAGAAGAAAAAGATATTTTATGGCTCATACTGTCATGAAATACAGTTTCCAAGAGACTGCCTAACTGTGTGTGTTTACCTTTTCTAATGTTTAAGTTTGGCACTCATAAACTCCTGTCCCATCTCACTTTTCCATAGTTTTCTTTTAATTTTTTTCCCGTTCCCAACCGCAGTGGCTGTTGGTTTTGTTTATTCGTACTGTGGCACTGTGACTTAACGGACAGAGAGAGACTGCTTCACAAGTTACCATTGCCTACGCAAGCAATAACACAATGAACAAAAGAAAACTGAGGATCAGAGAAGAGCTGCTCGGACTGACTGTCGGACTAATGTTTTTTTTTCCCCAGGATGTTGTAGCCTTTTGACTTGTATTAAAAATGGATGGATATGTCAAACAACTCCCACTGAGAGAATCCTCCATGGTTGTGTTTTTATTGGTAAATCTTTTAAAAGATAATAATACAATATATGATACAGATCTAGCTGAGCATCAAGCTGTGGCGTTAAAACAGTATCAGGCCATAGGAGATTATTTTAATAAGGCAGTAGCTATCAACCACAAAGTTGAATGACTGTCTTTTTTATTTATTGTATTTTTAGGATGCATACAGTCACTGTATTATATTTAAGTTTATACTTAGTTGGAAATAGTTTTGCTGGATCAGTGAAAAAATCTGAAATGTTACTTTGAAAAATTCATTTTAGTATAATCTAAAAACAAACAAACAAAAAACTACGGTCCATATTATAAACTTGCTATGCAAAAAACATTTTAAAAAAAATTTAAAATTGTCCTGATGACATAAATGATGTGCACTGCTGTGGCTAACCGTCCTTTTTTAATAACACCACTGTGGGGCACCAAAGTAATAGTAATCGTTTCTAAAATAATAAACTTAAAAGGCCCTAACCCTAAATATTAGTTTATTTAGATGATGTTGAATGTTGTTTAATGTTTGTTTAATGTTTAAGATCATAATACGAACTAATAACAATGTATGTTACTAACAGTAAATACTAATAAGTAAATAATACAACAGGAAAAATCGATTCATTTTAGAATATCGACAAAAATATTAAATAAAATGAAAAATTAGCATACAGGAAGCGGTTTTCCCCGCTTTCACTACAATGCCCATCATGCCCCTGGGCCGTCCGTTTGTTTACGTCATGTGTTTTCCTCCCTCACGCGGACCTCCCGGTAGTCTGCCAAGGCGGACTCGGCGAACATGGCAGACGAGGAGGACTCGGCGCCGGAGCCCGCAGCAGCCTCTCCCCCGGAGAGCCCCCACCCCGGGCGGCCTCACTCCGTCTCCTTCTCCGAGAGCGTCCAGCCGGCCGTCGGCATGATGAGCCAGCTGCTCAGCCAGCCGTCGTCCCTCAAGTTTGACAAAAACATCAAGCAGGCCTTCTACAACACGGGGGCGATGATCTTCGTGGCGATCTGCTGCGGGGCGGCGGTCCTGGTCTACTTCATCCTGGAGGCCTTCCTCCGCCCGCTGCTCTGGGCCGTGCTGTGCGGGACTTTCCTCCACCCCTTCAAGCACTCCCTGGCCCGGCTCGGCCGCTCCTGGCTGGGCGGCCTGCAGGAAACCGGGACGCCCATCGTGGTGGGGACGCTGCTGATCCCGGTGTGGTGCGTCAACCACGGGGTGGAGGCGATGGGTAGGCTGGTGCTCGGGAGGCTCACGGTGCTGCTGGTGATCGGGGCCGGGGCGCCGCTGGTTTACTTCCTCTACCTCTTCTGGAGTGTGATCGGCATGCAGGTGATCATCGGGCACGTCTGCGGGGTCATCGGGGCCGCGCTGGACTGTTTCCACACTGCGTGGGTGAGTGAATGGACAACTGGTTACACCCCCCTTTCATGATGACAAAAGACCCTCTGTGTCCGGGGCCACTGGGTGCACAAGGGCAGCTCTGTCAACTGGGTCACCCACACCATGAATACCCCAATATTGATAAGAGGAAGTTTTCATAGTGATTAATTACTGTCTGCAAATTCACAGGCTGATGAGGTGGAAAGAACCACGTTTAGATATACAGCTAATTCAGTTATTTGTTGATTTACAGAAAAGTTGATTATCATTTAAATACTCCTTTATGAAGTGAAAATGGTTCAGAGTGAATATCTTCTGGGTTTCTGTGTCCTTTCTGATGGACTCTTGATTTGGATAAAGATAAAAAGCTATTTGAATATGAAGATCTGAACTTGTGGAAACCTATTTTCATTTCATTTCCTTTTCATCAAGTAAATTAAGAACTGAAGAGATAATATATATAAAAATCAATAAAAGTAGCTAGTTGCCTTGCCTAGGGTGACACAAAATGATATTAACATCCCAACATAATTCCATAAATGATTTTACTGATTTAAAAGCTTCACAGAGTGACAACTAGCTAAAGTGTCAGCTGAGTGTCATTTCCTTGAGCATGTTGTCTTGTAAAGGTTATTCCACTAAAACCTCAATGCAGAAAGTATTTTTCTTAGAAAATGTGCCCAAACTTGTACCTCAGCTGATCTAATGTTCTGCACTTTCAGCGTCTGGTCGATCAATACCTTATTATTCCAAAACAGCTCCAGGGTCCAGGGCACGGCCACGCTTTGACTAAATTCAAATTGCATTAAATGTTCCTTCTCAGACAGGCCGTCCTTTCTCTAAATGCTGAGGTAGAACGACACAAGGCCCTTGTCTATAAATAGGATGGAGGACATTATATTAAATTACATCGAAAGATGTCTTTGTTTGGACAGGAAACAGCTCAGACCTTTGTGACCAGTCGATGACAGTCTGAGACGTTACGTTTCATGTTTTTCGTACCAAACAGCAGGTGGACGTCTAAGAAGTCCAGAAAGTAAAGTTCAGTGACTGAATATTTTGAAAATGTGCAACACCTCCAGGAAATTACCAGGGAAACATTGTTCCGTCATGTTATACTCTAATCATTTATTTTTTTTATAGTGGCAGACACTGAAATCTAGATGTAGTGACATTTGTTATTTATATGTGACCTTTTTGGTGGTTGGTCTCCCCAGCAACCTTCATAGCTATGCCTGGTAGCTGCAGCTGATATCATACGATCATTTTATCATTTCCCATTAATAAAATAATCTTAAAATATCATGATATTGCTTGTTCAGAGAGTTTCAGCTCTACTTTAAAAGTGTAAAGCGAAACCTTCAGTAACTCAGAGTCTCATTTTCTGTTATTATTCTGCTTGACATCATCAGGGGTAGGGATTTGCATACTAAGATACCATAAAATACTGAAGGATAATATTGAACCACTGCAGAGTCTCTCTGAGTCTACATCATTAACACTGAGCAAATTCTTTAGACTCAGCTCAGCTTCAATTCAGCACTGAGGGATTTTGAAACGATGCTGCGCGTGGAAGAAGCACCGACTAAGCAGAACATTTTCACTTCACGTTCTTCCTTGTTTCCTCTCAGGTGTGCACTGTGGTGTTTGGCTACTTGTTGGCGGTCTGTTTCAAGTGGAGTCCCTACACTGAGCGCTACCTGAGGGCTCTGGCTCTTCCCGTGTGGGCCGTCCTGCTCTTCTACCTTGGTAAATGCGGGGGGGAGGAGGAGGAGGAGGAGGAGGAGGAGGAACACGAGGAGGGTCGCGGAGCCTGCACAGACATGCTGCCTGTCATTTCATAGTTTTATGCAAACTCCCTCTTTGCCCCTGGGAAGATTTCTTCAGGTGTCATTCTCTCAAGTAGGCAGGTTGCAGGCTGTAGGGAGAAATGAGGCCGAACTCCGTGTTTTTCCTTGGAAGAGGGAGTGAAGTTGATTTCTAGTAAAAGATAAGACAGGTCCACAAGTCCACTAGACGGAGCACACGCAGAGCCACATAGTAAGATGAGGAAGTCTTCAGTATTTTTAGCACACTTAAGGAGTGCCGCAAAGAGGTGCTGACCTTCAGGCGTGAAATGTTAAATGTGACTGAGAGCTATTAAGAAGTAGTTCTGCGAGGAGGAGGGTTTTCACATGACTGGGGGCAAAACTGAGAAAACGTTTATGGCATGGGGCTGTAAAATAATTTTACTGCGTGAGTAATATCTCAGTAACTGTTTGACCTCGAAATATTAAGTCCAGAGGTCAGGAAATAACCGGTCGTGTCAACAGGATATCACACAGTTTAATGTGTTTCTGGATAATAAGAGAAAAAAATACACATTCATCACTCTGATTTCTGTGTCTGTTTTTAGTGTCTCTTACCGGCTCGTGGAGAGTGCCCATATTTGTGGTTATGGTTATACTCATCATTGTGGGCTCCCAAGAGAAACCACCTGTCCCTGGCAGAGGTAAAGATTTTCTAAACACACACACGCACACCTATACTCATGATTTACACTGAAGTCTCTGCTTCTCATCAACTTTTCATTCTTAAATGTGGTTAAAAAAGACTTAAACGATAGAGGTATGACTTGGCAGTGTGTGAGTTTTAAAACTGCTGATGTCGTCGGACAGAGGCAAGCTAATTGGCTGCCGGCTGTAGCTTCATATTTACCTCACAGACCGAGTGGTATCGATCAACCCTTCTAACTCCAAGCAAAATGCTTTATAATTGCTTTAAAGGTTAGAGGGGTCAAATTATGAACTGTTGTAGAGCACACAGGGTCACAGGGCTGACCCTTAAACAGCAGATAAACATATGTGTGTTGCACTCTGCTCTCACGTGTCACTGTTGTTTTCTGTCTCTCTCCATCTCCCCCAGGAGAGCTGTCAGGGCAGGTGCTGTCCTTCGCTGCTAACACTATTTACATGGCGATCTCCTGTAGCAACCTTCAGCTGAAAACGGAGCCCAGTGAAAACTCCTCGACAGGTGAGGCAGCTCACGTTCTACTCTGAGCGCAGCGCGGAGACCTGGTTGTCACGGATACAATCTGTATGCTTGGTGGTGACCCTGCGACCTTGCATGCGAATTTACAGCTTCTCTCCTCTTGAATAATAGTGAGAAAAAAGAGATTTGGGACAAGCAGTCAACAGGCATCATGGTTAATCAAGCAAACGTGCTGCTCTTTAAGTGTGTATACCTCCTTAAAGGAGATTAATCTGAAAATCATCACAGAGATACATATACATACAAATATGAAGAGGCCCAATGAACTGTTAAGACCAAAGTGAGAAAACGTTTTTCTGATCAAGCTTCCTGCAGCCACTAGAGGAACTGCAGCTTGAGTAACTTCTGCTTTGGCTTCACCATTTAGCCATGGCGGATGGTGCATCGAACCACATCCATCCTCATTGCTTCATCTTCTTTCTCTTCCCTGTTTGTGTGTGTCGCTCTCATCTCTCTCAAGATGGCGTGGACTCTGTGGGCCCACTTCCCGCGACGCCGGGGTTCCCTCGGGGCCCTCGTTCACTACCAGCCGGCCTCTTCCAGAGAGAGAGGAGCTCCCACAGAGCCAGCGATATCTACTTTATTCTGCTGGTCTGGGCCATTGTTCTGGTCCAGGTCTGGCTCAACCTGTGGATCCTACAGCTGCTGCCCATCCCTGTGGCTGGTAACACACTCTGGTACACTCCCTCTCACGTGCTTCTTCTCTGGTCTGACGTACCCAGACTAATGTTGCGTTGATACTCTAGTGTGGGTGCTGAAGAAGGTGGTGGTCCACTTTGGTCTGAAGAGCTTTGCGGAGCGGACTCTCGCCTCGTGGTGGGCGGTGCTGGAGAAGCTTGGGCGCGAGCGGGAGGAGGCGCTGCTGCCCGGACCAATCAAAGGCTTGGCTCAATTCCTGCTGCGTATCGACACCAAGGTAACGCCTCTGACTGATCTCCAGGTGCCGCCGGTGCAGGCACGGGCCTTGTTTCCTCTATCTTTGATTTCATACACCCTCATCCAGATACACACACACTTTCTGTTACACTGGCACATATTTTTAGTGCTTGTATAATATATTCATCATCGTCCACACCAGAGAGTTCTGTCTGGCCAATCAGTGTTTCGGGGTCAGGCTTACTGGGTGTCAGCAGTTTAAGAAATTAGAGGATAAAATATTCTGTAAGTATTGACATAATTCTTCAGTTCATATCAACTCTGAAATCTGCTTGTTGGTGTATTGGTTTCCACACATTGTCTGGAACCTGCGACTTGAACGTTTTCTTGAAAAACAAGTTTCAGATCAGTTTCAGTCACTGTGTTGGATCCGGTCTTGGCCTGATGGTGCCTTTTGTGATAAGCCTATTCCTTAGGACTTTGATGCAGCAGTGCAGAGGGACCTTGTGTGTGTTCAATCTTAAAAAGCAAACAGACAAACAAACTAAAAGAAACTGTAATCATGTCTTGTTGATCTACAGATTAGAAAAAAGTTCATTAAATAAACAAAGTTTTAATGCATATCTTTGCACCACGAAGAATAGATGCATATTTTGCCTGATTTATTCTTAAATTTATTAAAAAGCATCTTACAGCTCTTTGTCTTGGTTTACTCCAATTCCTCGCTTGCTTAGCGTTGTTTTGGGAGGCAGCAGGCAACTGTTTTTTGGTGGAAAAAGCTCCAAAAGCAGTCTGTGCACTACCTGTCCAGCTGCAAAAAGCAAAAGCGGCCAGCTGGTGAACATAATGGAACATTTAGAAACTTAAGAACCAGATCATTTCCAAAAATAGGACTCTGTCAGGGGAGCACAAACATGACTCTGTGTTAATCTGTGTCTGCTGGATGTCTAAATAAATGACTGGTTCCCAGTATGCAGAAAGAGTGGTAGCTCACACAGATCACATTTCTTGGTTGCAAGAAATCCTTGTGTGGGTTCATACAGTGACTTCAGTGTTCTCCTGGCCGACACCTTTTACCCTAAAACATCTATATGATCTTTCTCCTGATGTTTTTAGGACGTAGTTGTGTTGTGTGTTTTGTAGTCACAGTGATTTGCATCCGACTCAATAGTCCACACTCCCCGTTCCACCTGTAGTTAAATCCTGCTTGCTTCCTGATCCCTCACTGCCTGTATCCAAAGAGGATGTGTTCTTGTCTCACGGGTACATGTGATGACTGCTGCACAGATCTTTCCAAAAATAATCTTCCCAATGTCTCTTTGTCTCCTCCCCAAGCTCTGGCATTGGCTTAACAAGCAGGTAATGACTTGGAGAAGCAGAGTGCTGAGAGAGAGAGAGAGACTGACACAAAGAGTGTGTATGAGGACCAAGAATAAGAAATAACCTGTTATTTATACGTGTGTGTGTGTGTGTGAGTGTGTGTGTGAAGGCGTGAGCACACCTTGTAGTAGCTTGGACTGGCGCTTTACCCATTCACCGTCATCACCCTCTCATCCCGTCTGTATGTCCGTTTCCTCGCTGCTTTCCTGCTTCCTGCTTTTATGTCTTTGCAGGAAGCTACGGTCGGGGAGGCGGGACTCTCCGGTCCCCCCAGCCTCGCCTGTATCTTCCCTGCTGTGCTACCTAACTGGCAGGCTTGGCTTGAGAGTGTATGGGCTGCATGGATGATGTTGACCGAAGAGCAGAACGAAGAAGGGGGTCAGGGCAGGGTTTCTCATGGATGAGGTTTAAAAGTTTTTCATAGAAATTCTGGAGCATCATCACCGACGGTCTCCCGGAGAGAGCCCTTGGAGAGATGTGGCCACGTGTCAGGAGCTTTTATGGGGGCTAATGGGACTGCAGATGGACAAAACAATGGAAACACCAGCTTGCCACTATGACACATTAAGTAAAACAAAAACATCTTTTATCTTTGGAAGAGCTTCACTTGTCTTTGTGGAGTCTTGAACAAAGCCTGAACTGTATGTAGGAGCATGTTAGACATTTCCTCAAGTTGCTCCAGTTTTTAGGGAGAAGGACGCATTTTAGTTTGTGTTCGTAAGTGTTCTTAAAGGATAAGGCTGGCAATATTCTACATTTTCTCATTATCAACACATCCCAGACTAAAGTCAGTAATAAACTAAGTGTTGCCAAAACTATTAAAAACACATCACAGAACAAAAGTCTGAAAATAGATCTCAATAAATATATAATTCACTCCTGTTCAAGTAACATTTGGCTGAAAATATTCCCTTACAGTTATAGGAAAATACTGGTCCTTAAAAATCTGTTACAGATCCACCTCAGTATTAAAACAGCAGTGGTGTGATAAAAATGTCCACTGGGGTAATTACTGAAAATGTCACAGAGATGTTGGGTGAAATTCTGAGATTCCCAAATAGATTGTAATGTTAATTAGGAACTCATTTTTTATTTTTTTTTTCAGCTTTTCCCCTTGCTGCATTAAAAATGCAGTTTTTGTAACGTCTGCACTGACTGCATGGCCTATTTGAAACTTAATTAGCGGACCCCCGCTGATAATTGTTTATTTAGTTCTTTCAGAATGAAAGTCCTTGCTGCTTTGGTGTTTCCATTTTTTTGCCAACTAATTCTTGCTGTACTGGATCAGTCAGTCTGCTGAGTGTCATTCCTCTGTCAGGTATGGCTGCATTCTCCCAAACGGTGAGAAAAAAGTTCCGTATTCACCGCGAACAATGAGCAGGTTACTCTGGACTTACTCTCAGTGTGTAGTGTCTGTGCGGCCGTATCACTTCACAAACCATTAGGACGTGGCCTCATCAGATGGAGGCGTCCACTAACAGAACCCCTCACAGTAACTTGCCATTGACTCCAGGAACTTGATTTTAACACACAGCTTTTGTGACATTAACACACACACACAAACAGAGACTAAAGCTGTCATAAGTGGGCTGTTTTGGAGCATTGAGAAACCTGAGTTAAGAATTACACCACCTTTCAACAGAAACAACTTTGATAGGCTGATGGTCAGGCTTGTAACAGCATTGAAGGAACAAGCAGAGGGATGAGTCATGCATTCAGACGCACACAGCCTGAGATCTTGCATGTTTCCGTGTGAAAATGCAAGGATGTGTGCATGCATGCGTGCAGATATCCCGGCTGTCGGTTCACTCAGGCGACTCCTTTACCGTTCTCAGGGCCCGAGGGAGGCACCTTTTTATAGACCCAAAATGGCTTCTTGACATGGGGAAGACACAGGTTTCTCCATGTGTCTGATCATTGTATGTTTTCAACCTCTTCTGAATTTCACTTACTTTACATCTGCTCTCTGTCACCCCCTTTCCCACCTCTCCCCACCCCTTTTCTTCCATTTCTTCTTCCTCTCTTTGTGTGCAGATGATCGTGTGGTTGGAGCGATCTCTGGATAAAATCATCAGCATCTTCATCATCTTCCTCCTGGTCACGGGGACCCTGCTCATGGCTCTGCTGCTCACCGCCATGGTAACGTGCTGCTTCCTTTTGAATTGAATGGCGGCATTTCAGAGGCCCGTGACACCGTTTTGGCTAAGAGAGCAACGTCTGTCTTTACAGGTTCATCATGAGAGTGCTCATATCATTGACGTAACCAGCAACCTCATCAACGAGACCGTGTCTAACCATCCCGAATGGGCCAAGTACGTCAGCTTTACTCCCTTTTTTTTATTTGCATCTCTCTCCCATGGAGTCCGCTGAAAACCTTCTCTCTGTTTCTTCTTGTGCTGTCCTCCTCTAGCTGGCTTCCAGAGGCTCGTGTGATTCAGAAGGCTCTGAATTCAGCTGCCACTAATGTATATCAACACGGGAGAGAGTGGATAACACAAAAGGTAGGAACATGCATTGGCTTTATGTTTTCAATCGAATTCTCTGGACAGAACACTTAAGTGCTTTGAATCGTTCTTCTTTTGCGCAGCTCCATAAGATGTTAGGAGACAAGGTGAACAACACCGCTGTGATTGAGAAACAGGTTTTGGAGCTTTGGGACAGACTGTACCACTCCTGGTTTGTGAAGGTAACGCGAGGATGTTGGAGGTCAGACCTGTCCGCGTCACTTCTCGATGCTTTTGCTCAAAGTGTCACGCTCACAAAATGTTTGGTTTCCAGAACACGACCCACCACGGACGGCAGCGCGGTCAGAAGATGTTGGGCCAAAGACAGAACAGCTGGTTGGTCGACATCCTGGACTGGAAGGACATCGCCTCTTTCGTACAGGAAAACATTGAGACTCTGCTGTCTGTAAGTAAGCTCTGTGTGAGGCCGAAGATTTGCATGTGCTTTGCTTTCATAGATCTGTCAGTCCAGCGTCGCACGGATCTGACCCACAATAGGCTTTGCATCAACTGCAGGTCATGGATCATTCAGTCATTTACGACGTCTCAAGTTTTGCGTGTTTGCATTTTCGTCGCCTTTTAGATCCTGGAGTCTCTGTGGGTAGTGATGAGCAGAAACGTCGGCCTCCTCATCTCCACCACGACCACTCTCTTCACCGTCCTGTTCCACAGCGGCACGGCCCTGCTCAACTTTGCCCTGAGTCTGGTATGAAACATGGATCCAGGATAATTACGGGGAGTCGCCTTGCTCACCTTCTGTTTACCCAGTCCTTTAATTTTTAGCAGTTATTCCAACTGAGAGACCACATCACATTTTCTGCGTCTTTCTTATTTTTTGATGCACTAGAGCGACAGCGACACACATTTCAGCTCATAGGGTTTAATATTTTTATAGAAAAATACAAAACATCGCACTTCAACAGGATGGTTTACATGTATCTGTGTTGTTTTCCGTTTATATGCAGGTGATCTTCCTGACCACTCTCTTCTACCTGCTGAGCTCCAGCGGCGAATATTACAAACCCGTCAAATGGGTGATCAGCCTGACTCCCCTCTCCCAGCCTGGACCCTCCTCAAATATCATAGGCCAGTCGGTAGAAGAGGCCATCAGGTAGTCTGACGCACAAAAAGTCATCACATCTACGGAATGACATTTAAACAACCTAACCAAGTTCCTCAAGGAGATTATTTCTGACCTCATATATACCTGTGTGTATGTGTGTTTTTGTTTTGAAGGGGAGTGTTTGACGCCTCTCTGAAAATGGCCGGCTTCTACGGCCTCTACACTTGGCTCACTCACACCATCTTTGGCATCAACATAGTCTTCATTCCTTCTGGTGAGTCAGCGCGTTCGCAGCAGATCGCGCTGTCACTATCGCCGCACCTGCCAAGACACAGTCAGTATTTTTTTTTTCTCACTCCTTAAATCCCCCTCTCCCTTGCTCTCCCTCTCCTGAAAAGCGCTGGCTGCCATCCTGGGTGCGGTGCCGTTCTTGGGGACCTACTGGGCAGCGGTGCCGGCGGTGTGCGACCTGTGGTTGGCGCAGGGCGAAGGCTTCAAGGCCGTGCTGCTGCTGATTTGCCATCTGCTTCCGACGTACTTTGTAGACACGGCCATCTACTCCGACATATCAGGGTGTGTGTGTGTGTGCGTGTGTGCGTGCGAGAGACACCGTTGTTACCAGCTTATCTGTTTGGTATGCATGCTTCCCCCTTGTGGCAGAGACACATTGGAACAACAAA
>JAOXYL010000043.1:10678130-10692153 GCA_028564955.1 Terapon puta | reverse complement strand
AAAACGGCACAACTATTGTTCCTGAGGTTATCCTCTCTACCCTGACTCTTACAACCACTCACTCACTCTTCATTTCTAAACTTCACAGAACAACAGCTGCTCACTGTGTGAGTGATTGTGCAAGTTTGAGGCCAGACGTCTGGCTTATAGTTCATGCCTGATCACCACTGTGGACTACCCTAACAATCGATGCTAGTGACAGCCGTTTTGTGGGGAACTCAATGAGTGGGGTAAGAGTAAGTGACAGGATAGATGATTGGCCACAGGGAGGCTGCTCACCCTTCCAGCCGGACGTCAGGCAGAGACCGATTGAGAGCAATCATCTCAGAGGCCATGAGGTTGAACTGGTTTATCTTAAACATTTCTTTCATCTTCTCCTGGTTCTCCTTAGGGATCACCACAGGCTTCCCCCCCTCACCGGGCCCGTCCCGCGGCCTAGTCAGGGCATCTGCAGGCGACACACACAAAGAACACAAACAGAGGATGCTGAAGGATGCCCGGGTGTGTCTCTGTGATCACATGAATACATGGAGCAATATCCACTCACCGTCCCTCCCGGGCAGTCCTCTCTCCTTTTTGTCATCGCACTTGTTGCACTCACTGAAGTAGAGCAGAATGAACATGTCCAGCATCACCCACACCAGAGAGGTGGCCAAAACCACTTTACAGTAGGCGAATCTCCTCATCCTAAAAAGGTAATGACAGAAAGAGAAACAGAGAGAAAGCAACGGAGAGGAGAAGAAATAAATGTTAAAGCTCTGGCTGAGGTAAGGAGAGATGGCTGCACACACAATCACAGGCTTTTCCAAAGCCGTGCAGAGGAGATCTTTATGATCTCATATCTCTCTGCCTTTCTCCCCACTCCCCTCAGCCTCCACCCTTCCCACCGCTCTACGCGTGAGCATCGTCTCAATGCCTCCA
The DNA here is from genome assembly GCA_028564955.1 of Terapon puta. Lineage (NCBI taxonomy): Eukaryota > Metazoa > Chordata > Actinopteri > Centrarchiformes > Terapontidae > Terapon > Terapon puta. Next base: position 10,691,232 of record JAOXYL010000043.1, on the reverse strand, counting down.
TTTGTCCTTCCGCTTGTCTGTCTGTCCGATTTTCAGCTCTTATCTGTCAGCTGTTTATCAGCGCCTCTCCAAATGGTCACCTTCACTCTCACAGAGAGCCTCAAAATGAGCACCGTGCTTTGTCGTATTTCTGAATTACACGATTGCAGCGGAAAAATAGCAAATCTATGAGTGCATTTGAAAAGGATTATCAGTTAGGTTAGCGTCTGGCACCATTACAGCAGCAGAGTGAACATCAAAATTTGTGTTTTGGAGAGGATGTTCCATGGTATCTAAGCAATGCTCTGGCTGCTCAAGTTTAAAGTGAAGAAAAAGACATCTATGGTATCAAGAGTTCCCAAACACCCCGCAGTGTACAAGGCAATCCACACATTATATATTTAACATACCTGTGCTTAGGCCTGCAGTCAGATATACAGTCATAGGTTAGTGTGCACACGCACACAAACACACACACACACAAATACAAACACACAGCAGAGCTGAGAGAGGAGCTGTGGTAGTAATTGCTTTTCTTTGGCAGGCAGCGAGAGACAGACACAGCCACATTAAAATTCCTCTGCTCCCCTTTCCTTCCCTCTTCCAGCACCATCTCTCCTCTCTTTGGCTGATTCTCTGCTTCAGTGATCCCTCAGGTTGAAGCAGCACAAGCAGAAGGGAGAAAATTAATTTGGCCACGGTGATTTCTCTCATGCCCCTGGGAGGAGGAGGAGGGGGGGGGGTGTTTGTGCATTGCTAGCTTAGCTTAGCTTAGTTTAGCTTAGTTTAGCTTTGCTTAGCAGCTGCGGAGGACGAAGAACTGCAGAGCAGCATTTCTAAATTCCACCTGATGGGATTTTGGTAGGACAAAGCGTCGTGCACAGCAGAAAACAAGAGTAAAGATCTGCCTGCTCTCTAAAAGTTTGTCCTCTCTTAGACTTTTGTGCCTGAGGAGTGAAATAGATTCAGTAACAGTGAACCAGGTTAAAGCTATTTACTGTATGTATGCTTATAAATGTATGTAATCTGCAGGAGAACATAAAATCCATACCGACACATATGTTAACGCAGGGCACAAATAAAGACAGAAGTTCTCTCTGGGCAGAAACATCAAACAAAATAGGAAAACATGATACTGAAGGGGCCCTAGCTAATTGTAATAATGACTGAGTGAAGGAGAGGTCAAGGCTGCGACAAACAGTCAGTAAAAATTGGCACTAGTTCATGCCAACAGCTGCACTTTGATAAAAACCTAGTAATTGCTGCCACCCAATAACAGATGCAAAGCTGACCCTGATATAAGACACTTTTAATTTTTACATTTTTATCTCATATGTTAAAGGGGAGAAAAGGATGCAAAGAAACCACCGGGAGATAAATGCAGTGCTCCTAATGTTCGTCTGTCCCTCGAGAAGGAAATAAATCAAATCAAATAAACTACAGCAACAAGGGGTTTTGACAAGGTTAATGAAAGTGCATCATGTCACACTGGTTTAAACTGGCACTCAGTCAGCTGCGCATTTAATCAAATCTAAAATTTGACCCTTGGTTTACGAGGCTCTTAGTGGCCTGCCATTTACATGAAGAGCCATTCAATGTCAGGTCATTTGACAGGGCCTTTTTAATTTCACATACATATAACACAAACATAACATGATTTACTGAACAACTACACCATTTTTTATTTCAAACATACTGGTTGTATTTTGCAGTGCAACATAATTAGTTGATTTGCTATTTGTCCCTGATGGTGAGGACATCCTGCTTTTCTTTGTTATATGTGATAATTATTTGAGTTTTTAAGTGTCAGACAAAATAAGAAATTTCAGGACCTCACCTTGGGATTTAGAATTATGTTGAGCATTTTTTTTTACTATTTTCTGACAATTTATAGATCAAATAATTAATAGATCACTCAAAAAAAACAATGGGTAGAATAAGTGGTGATGGAAATATTTGACAGCTGCAATGCTGGTGCTTCTTGAGTTTATTCATTTTATTAAGATCATATTTGTAAAACATTTACAGTCAATAAAATCTACTTGAGTTGAAAAAGACAAATGTGAGTTTAAAATCCTCTGCCCCTAGAAAACAATTTTTTTAGGGAATTAATAGATTAAATATTGTAATCTTAAGATTATTTTATATAACTACAGATCTGTTGCAGCCATTGACATGCAAAATGCTCATTTGTAGTCACAAAAACATAATATATGAGAGTAGCGGATGATTTTTTCACACGGCACATCCTGTGTGTGTGTGTGTGTGTGTTAGAGGAGGCGAGGAAAACGGTTCGGCAGTGTGACACTAGCGTAATGTCAGCACATGTTCACACCATTCACTGCAGTTATGGCTCACACACAGGGGCTACTCTTAGAACAGTAAGTGTCACGGCTGAGCACTATGACAAATGTTGATGCTCTATGGTTCGTTACTGTATCTTTTCATGGCTTTCACCCGTGTCGTTTTACACATTGGCTTGAATTGCCATATAACCTCAGTATTTTTCTGTAAAATGAAAACGATTATTGATTTGGTAAGTGTCTGACACCATTATAACCACAGCGAACATTGATATATGTGTTTTGCACAGAATGTTTCATTGTATCTAAGCAATGCTACTTAGCTACTTTCTAGTTTCAACCAACATTTACTTTATCAAAGTTCACAAACATCCTGCAGTGTACAAGCCAATATATCTTTTATATATCTAACATTCCTGTGTGTGCTCTGACATGTATTCTTCTGTAAGATTTGCATCGGATGCAGGTTTTCAGATGCGTCCCTGATAAACTTAACGAAGAGAACTAAAGTAGACAGTTATCAGGGGCTTACGTCAGGGGAAGAAGAACTGAAAACCAAAATAAAATTTAATATGCTCCTGATGTACTCCTTCCATTCTGGTATATTCCTGCAAAAGCAAGTGTGACCTAAAAAGTTCACAGATCCGGATATCCTCAAAGAATTCATTAGATTGCTTCTCTCACTGTTTGTATCGCTCCTCTCAAAATTCTTGAAATTCCTGGAGCAGTGGGAAGCCTGAAAATCACTCTGCCCAACCCTCTCCCTCTCTCTGCTTCTCTGACCTCTGCTGGATTTTACCGGCCTCGCTTGACCTCCATGAAGTAACATGACACAACCTGATATCACAGCAGAAACTTGGATATAGCTCCCTTTTTTTTATTTTTTTTTTAACATTTTTTCCTTCTTCCTTCTCCAACTTTCCTGGCACACAGGCAGAGCTTGGCACGTATGCCAAACACAAAACAGGGCGCAGAGGCGGAGACAGACACCGGCATCGAGGCGCTCCGTCACAGAAACGCACACAGATATTTTTGCTCACAAAGTCGTGTCAAAATGCTGTCAGGGAGATGTCAGCTGTTTTTTCCTGAATGCTGCTTGATCACAGCGAGCGTTAAACAAGCAGACAGGAGCGCTCCAAGCAGTCAGAGAAGATTTATATGCATGTACATTGAGTTAACGCACTTTCCCCATAGCCGTCTTTCAGCCGTGCCTCTCCCCTGACTGTATTTCTAATCAGGCATGGCAGAGGACACCTCAGGTCTCCTCTGCGCTCAGGGCAGCCCTCGGCCCTGCTTCTCTGTGTGCGTTGCATGCGTGTGAGCGTGTGTCAGTTTAGTTTATGTTGGGCGCAAGTCTCTTTGAAGTCTCTTTTAAGAACAGCCTGGCTCTCTGTGACATTAAACAGACACACGGTTCTCCATCTCCGCACTCTCTCCCTCATCCATTAACATATCACGTTTCCCACATCTTTCTTTTATACCTCCATCCTGGGCGCTCTCTCTCTCTCTCAACCCCCCCCCCCCACTCCCCTGTTCGTCTCTTAGTGATGTAGTCTCCTTTCAAGAGCGGTTGCCATCACTACTTCCCTACAAGAACACAATTTCCCCCTTCACATCCTTCTCTGTGTCTCTCTTCACGTCCCTCCTCCTCTTCTCTTCTCCAAAGGCTTAATCCCCCTTTAGAGATTGCACAACCAGTGTTTCTCACAACGACTCAGAGAAAGTCTGGAGCGAGAGGATCCAGAGCTTCACCCGCTTCACAATTTATGACTGCAAGTGGGGAGCCTCCCTTCTGGGTATTTTCTGTTTATATGTGTAAAAGAAAATTAAGAGGAAAAGAGGGAGGGAGATAGCATTTATATGAAGGGCTGCCAATGACAGAGGAGAACTTTCACTAATCAACACAAAGTTTGTGCGGCTAATTCATATAATAAAACTGCTGACATTGTTTATTTGCTTGTACTCAGTACAGCTGAGTCCCTTCTTTACTCAACCACATGCTTTTATTCTGACCGCTTCCTCTGTCATAAAAAAAGTGTGTAAAAATGCATGTTGCCGTTTGAAGCATCTTTAATGAGAAACCAGAGGTGGTGTTCAAGTGTGGAAGCTGTCTTCGCATCCCGTGGGCCTGATAGGCTCAACAGTTTCCATGCCGAGTCGTAAAGCCTGGCTCAACTGGAGCAAAACAAGGCACAGGCTAATATTAGGGAAGTGAAACTGAACAAGGTGGCCCGAAGCCCCCGTTTTCTTTGCTCTCTACGGGGTGGCCGAGGTGCACAGCCGCTCCCGGCTACAGTGCTGGGATCACTTCATTTCCAGGTCGTAACCTTGACTGCAGAACAGACTGCTCCCACAGAGGAAGGGCACTGAGACAAGGACTGGGACAATTACAGGGATTCCACAAAGTGTTTTGTAGCAGGTCACTCATGTCATAAAAGTTATTACACTTTTATGAAATAAAAAATTAACCTTTAGTGAAAAAGAGCACAGCATGCCATACACCACAAAAAGAGTGTCATAAGAGTAGGGATCATTTAGGCTGTATATCTCACTGTAAATCTACATATAACTGGAGATAAGCAAGACCTGTGTGGTTCATAATTGCATCTTAACAGGAATCACTAACACTGAACATTATGTCTGCACCCTAAATGCTGCTGATCGAATTCATCATCAGCCTCAATCAAAAGCTCATTCTGTCAATTCACTGGATTCTTTTGTGGTCATTGTGGACAGAGCAAAACAGGATAACAGCATGGCAGGCTAGGAACTTTTACGCACCCACAGTATTGTATAAGTAAGCTAAACTACCTCTAAAGAAGAAGAAGAAGAGTCAGAGAACTATTTCCAAGGTCTAGAATGAACTTTCATACTCCAGATCTTTTTAGTTGTTTTTAACATTACGCTTAATTGACTATAAATCGTGCCTAAATAATTGACCATCTAGACTGTATATTTACAAAATATAAAGAAGTGCATCTGATAATGTGTGTGTGAGAGAGACAGAGAGAGAGAGAACAAAGTTTGAAACCTCTGTGAAAAAAAGCAGAGAATAAAACTGAGAGAACTGCCTGTGGCAGCGTTAAAGTCCTGACTGAAATTGATTACCAAAGCTTGGCACAGGCGCAAAGTGGGATTAAACACTTCAATCTCCAATCACTCGAGCATTTTCTGCCTGAATCAATACACATTATTGTCACAGGGGGTGTTCTCTGTGAGCGTGGCTGCTTGGCTGTACTGTACCAGCAAACCATAGACACACAGGCTGTCACACACAGCACATGCATGAAAATGAATAAATTACAACAGGCATATGGACCCACAAACCACAACGTCTTGGCCTATGTGACGCCAGTGTGCTGTAATTGCTCTTTTACAAACAAATCCCACATTTTCTCTCCATTGATGTTCTACTCTCAAACATGTGAAGGTGCAGAGTAGAGGCTTTGATAACACAGCCGAAGAAAAAAAGCACAGTGCAGCTAACACGTCATCAGATTGTGTGTTAATTGCCGTTAACACAATCGCACACACCAAAACACACATCAACACTGATCAAATCTTACAGTCTGAGCTGTTTAACCTGGCAGGTTTGTGTGATTGGCCTCTACTGTATGTCAGCTGCTACTCTGACTACAACTCATGCCAAGCAGGCAGGATTTACAAGGCTCTGGCATCACAGCAGGATTTCCCTGCCTACTAACCACTTCAGCGGTCTACCTCAATTTCAATTCTGAACATAAAAATGTGAAATTGTGGCGGACATTACACTTCACATTTACCTTCTAAGCGGGACTCAGAATCAACAAACAAATATTTGTTCTTTCTGAATTTTTATTTGTACTGGGAAGCGTTTGACAAAAGAACATCTTTTGTTTTCCTTTTCTTAAAAGACAGAACATGAGGTTTTTGCATGTTTTATCTCTACAAATCATGCATTATTTATAAAATGAGCTACTATTTCCCGAAGAACGCAATGTATTGTTTCTTCTAGGCAGCTATTAGTTAACACTTATTTTGACACCTTGTGAAAAAATAAACCTGTAGAGACTTAAAGCTGGTTTGGGATTAGTAATTCTTTACAGTTGATGTATCATGTTTAGTCTTTGTTGAAGTTATGCACGACACTTGAAGATCTGGATCCAGAGAAAGGCAAAGTGATCAAACATGAACTCTACTAAAAGAATAATGTGGTTTTGACAGCTTCTTGTATTAAAAATGTCTCTGTTCAGCAGCCAGGTACAGTACATGATTATAGGATAATAAAAGATAGAAGAACAGGGTTGTTTTTATTAATATTTCACCCAAACACCTCTACTGAATTTTATGCATATCTGTCTTAATAAACCAATAAGGAATAAGGAAGCATGTTTTGCATTAGTAATATTCAAATACCCAACCCATGAACCTTTTTGACGACTCTCACTAATAAATTATCTGTCTAAACAGTATCCAAAGACCACAGTACAGTGCCTGTTGTGTGCACTTAATAGAATATTCAACTCTCTGTATCCGCAGAGAAAACAGACAAAACAGTCACCCCAACAATGCCTGTACCCTCTGTAAGAACTAAAAGAGCATGCCTGATTAGCACGGTCCTACAGCTGCTAGATTATCTGTAAGCCTGTATTGCACACAGACAAGCTGGTGCAAGCAAGAGATCTCATCAAGAGAGACACAAGTTTAATTCTCAACGTGAGAACAGAGATCATCCTTAAACTGGAAAGCCCAAATTCAAGACACTGGGTCAGCAAGCATCTGCAATGCGTCAGAGACAGCTGTTCACTTGCTATGATTTGTATATCTTAAATCAACTTAGAACAGCCAGAGCATTTACAATGACTACGCAAAGTATATCTCTCATGCAATTAACACTGGGAAAATTGTAATGGCTAAATTTAGAACACCACTAACTCCTCCAGAAAACTTTTAAATGCCTTTCAGCACATGTTAAATTAAATTCTGCAAAAAAGAAACTTTTTAACACCATCTTTAAAAAAGTGAGGAGGTTCAAAGAGAAGCAAAGAGATGGAGAAATCCTATGCTATATGCTCATATTACAAGCTTCATTTATCACAGTAAAAAGCTGGGAGGCCTGTTACACATTAACGTGATATCAGTAAACCTGTCATTCAAATCTAGACTGCTTTGTTACTGATGACTAATGTAGCTCAATATGTATAATAGCAAATGAATATTGCAGTGTACACCATCTATGCAGTCTATGTATGAATTAACATAGGCCTTAGACAGAGATCCACTAAGTCTAAAGCATCTAAAATGGTGTCTTTACAAGTAAAAGAGTCAGAAAAAGCTTGGAGAGAGAGAGAGATTCAGCAATGCTGGTTAATCCTGGGTAGAGATTGAATGATGTTATATTATATGGTCTAAATTGTGGATGAATAAGTGAACCTGTTGTGTGCGAAAGTACACTGTGGAGCCTTGCTATAGTAAATATGGAGCTGAACTAATCTGATATAGTCATTATTTGTATAATCATACCTGTCCAAGTGACTAAAGGGGTCTCTGGTCAGATGTGCAGGGCGCTCCACCAGCAGAGGGGCGGGGCGTCAGAGATCCCACTTCTTCTTTTGCTCGTCACTCAGGCATGCTCCTTGAATAAGAGGGAAACAGAGACAGGCTTAAAAACATTGTTTTGCAACAGTAGTGAAAGAGCAGCATATGTGCCAAGCAGTTACTCTTGCGTGAACTTGAAACTAAGAGTGCAAGTCATGAAATACTTTGCGGTGCGTGGATTTGTAACCATGGCTTTTTCAAAAGGCGTGGAAACGACATCGAGGCCCGACCACACCTCGAGGGCGCAAAACGGCAAAGCGGTCACAGGAAGACCAGAGAGAAGCTGTCACTCAGCAGCCTCAAACACACTTTCCGGCTCTACACGCACAGTAATAACACTCATCTCTCTCACATAATCACACAGTCACAGTCACAGTGTCGCCAGGCACATCTCCAGTTGTCAATCTTTTACAAATTGTCAGCCGAGCTCTCCATCTCTTTGTATTCTGTTATAAATCCATCATCCTCACTCCTTCCACTCCCACCCAAAGGTCAAACATAACCAAAGAATCTGTGCCAGTGTTGGAGCAGAATAAAAAAAAAACAGAGAGGGAGGGAGAAGACAGAGGGGTGAAGGGATATAGAGATGGACAACTGACAAATTCTCTGAACTGCTCATTTCACTGGATTAATCTGCTATTTTTGAAAAATCCGCAGAGAATGAAGATGAGAGTGAATATGACTCAGTGTCAGTGTGTGTATGTGTGTGTATGTGTGTGTGTGTGTGCGTGCGTGCTTCTGTGTGTCCTTCAATCTGGTCCTTGGCCTACTTTAAAGCCAAGTCATCATTATGGTCTGCTGGGACTTCAGATTGCCAGCCTGTGTATATGTGTGTGTATTAAGAGTCTGTATTACAAGAAGAGCCATACCATAAATCTCTTCCTGCCAGCCCACACACTCCTGCGTTAGCGAGTGTGAGGAGGCTGTACTGCAGTGCAGGTATGCTTCAGTATGTGAAGGGTCCTGGCCACCAACGGTGTCTCCTCCTGTGTGAGTCATCATTCCTCATCTCCCCCACACTTTTTTTTAACTCTCTCTAACTCTCTCTCACATACATGTCACAAACTGTCTCCTCTTTCTATCCTTCTTTTCTCTCCCTTTATCTTACACACACCTCCGCAAAGTTTGAGTGGAATGTAATCCATTTGCAAATTGGAAGCAGGACAAGCAAAAGCCTCTATAAATACTCATCAGATTCCCCTGACAATCACAAAATAAACCTACAGAACCGCACACAACACTGCAGTGCAAATCTCGGTCTCTGTCTGCAGAGCAAACCTCTTCCTCTCCTCATTCTGCTTTCTGCCCGTCTCACATTGTAGTCATTTCATAAGTGTTCTACAGTACGATGAGGGGGGAAATGATCACACAGGCGACCACAAAGAGCGAGAGAGACAGACAGTGAAACACACTGAGGCGGAGAATGTGAAGGAAATCTTCTACAATTTGCGTTGGTAATACTGTACTTAACTATTTTCATGCTAGTAAAACAAACTGGAAAATTTGAAATATTGACATTTTCCATGTCCATGTTTTACTGGTCTTAGCAGTGCACTAAAGTTTTGAGGTCGTCCACCATATGCAGCTACCTCAGCCTCTTCTCCCCCTGGTAACTAATCTCCTCTTTAATGTAAACCCTCACCTCAGCCCTATAAAACTACAAAAATATATAAAACATTGCTGCTTTGAACCACATCTCAATTCAAAACACATGCAATATGCTGGCTTTCAACACAAGGATGCACACACCTTGTACACCTTGCCGCATCAAGATGGGATGCCTCAGTGGTTAGGCTAACAGATGGACACTTAGTCAGATGTGTAATGCAGAGCAAGTGAGCGGAGACAGACCTGTCCAAACAGTGAGCTGCGCCAGTAGAACATGACATTATGTGGCCCAACACTGCACTGACACAAGCATCCAGGGAGCAGGGACTGTAGGCTGTGTGTCCACTTTGTTGCAGGTTAAGATGATTGGTGGTGTTGTAAGGCCAAGTAAATCTCCTGTTTCTGTTATTAAAAAAAGCACACAAGGACCTGTAAAAAACAAAATAATAAAAAAAAAAAAAGACAAATCACGCATTGTCTTTTTAATTCTACACACATATTCTCTGTAGTACTGTGCCAATACAATCTGTCGGGCAGAAGTGATTTTTCTGTTCTGCTCTGTTCATTTGCTGGAGTGTGCTTATTTTTCAGCGTTTAGTTCTCAAGTCAGGATATTAGGGATGTAACGGTATGTGGATCTGTCTAATCAGAACTGAAATTCTAGTCGTCCAGTTTTACCCACAAAGTTCTGGCAGTGCACTATTTGTTGTCTATAAGCCATGTCTATAAGACACTATTTGGCAAAGCTGGGTGTGCAGGTTAGTCAAGTTCATGTAGTGTTGCTGCCTCCGAACAGCAAACAGAAATGAGAGAACAGCTGGAGGAAGCCACCGTGACATTTAGATATTGTGTATGGGAGCATTACAGCATTCTGGTCGGTTACAGCAAAAATGGGCTATAATCATTGTTAAACTGTATGTAGACAGACTGAAGATGATACTATGACTAGAGTCATAGAGAATACAAGATGACAGGATAGTTAAAGAATATTCAAAAGAAAGGTAGTATACATTTACAGTAAAGACAGTTACAGAGAGGTTATTTTGTTTTGATTTTAAATTTGTGAAAGGAGACCGTCTGTAATGTATTGGTAGATACTTTTGAGTTAAGGTCTCTGAATTGGTTTTGGGAGAAAACACAATCATTCCTAATTCTTTGCTTCGCAGTTTTTGTCATCCCTCCCAGTTGTATACCTCGTTTTCTTCGCCCCAGCTGTGTCCAGCTGAGAACCAACAGAGAATGCAGCATGGCAGCCAAAAGGCTGGGAGCTCAAGATCCCACCTTGCTCTTGCTCCTATCTCTGGCACTTCAGAAAAGTCTGTTTTCAATCCTCAAAGTCTGTCTCTTCTCCCACACAGGCGTCTTTCCATTCAATCGAGGTTGACGCCATTCCTGTCGTAAATCCAGAAGACCAACGACTGAGGCAGACAAACAAATGCAGAGGTGAGTGGGAGCTCATGGGTGGACTCATTATGAAACCTCCCAAGCACAAGTTGTCTGTCAGCGAGCAGAAATCACTCTGCACACACACCATGTGGTTTCTGCAAGTCTGCACCCACATAAAACACCTTACAAGCTAAAGCTGGCATGTTTGAGGGCTCTAGAGCTTCAGAGCAGGACCTGTACCAAACAAAATTGAGGAGCTATGAAATTACTGGACAATTTAGAGGATAGTGTGGGCTGAGCTAAAACTAACAGACAGTCAAATCAGTCCTCCACAATTCCCTGAGCTCAGGGTGAACACACTGTGGCCAACCAGCCATGGTGAAGCATTAAACGTAACTGTTCCACTCTGTCTCTAAAGACTGGAAGAGAAAGACAGAGGACCGAGCAGAAACAGGGCAGGACAGGAAGAAAGGTCTCTTTTCTTAGGACAGTGTGAGAGCTGCTTTGAGCATTAGCTGTGTGTGTGTATGTGTGTGCGTTTGGTCCTCAGCCAGGGCTTGTGTTATATGACTCTGTTTGTAGCGTATGTCGTAACAGAGGGAGTCCAAAGATGACATCTTTGGTCTTAGCAACAACAAACACTGCTGTGCCAATCCTGCTCCAATGGCACCTCGCCTCCACCTACTTCCAGCTCTCGCTTCGACCTCCTGCTGTGTCAAACACCTCATGTCTCCAGTGGTGTGGGAAAGGAAGGACCTGAGGGGCCTGCAGCACCTCATGCACGCAAAGACCACAAATCCATGCTAAACAGTGACTAGAGGAAAGGCAACAAAAGATGACAACAACAGTATCACAGGCAACTGTAGCTGTAGCTCACAATTTCTGACAGCTTTCCAGGGGAAGCCCAGGGAGGAAAAACAGGAATGCCAGGAATAGAACAAGGAGAAAATAGGTAAGAAGGAGCTGGACACGGCACTATGTCACATTTATCCAGGATGAAACGGCTCACACAACAGCCTGCTTTGCTTTCCATAATAAGGACGTGCTCTGGGAGTTGGGGACCTGTCACTTTCTAGATAAACTGTATGTACTCACGGAGGGGGGGGTAGGAAGAGGAAGTGCGAGGGACCAAAGGACGGACAGAAAAGGACAGATGAAAGGAGAGAGTCACAGGCAGAAAGAGAGAGATCTGCTTCCTGTTTACGGAGGGTTGAGAGCACAAGAAACACAGCAGCAGGCCACTAGACCACTGCTCACAGGCATGACGGTGATGACAAAACACACACACACACACACACTACCTTCCCTCCTCCATGTCCTGTGTGATTACACAGAACAGATTTAGCCCCAAACTTTCCCAGTGTGTGTCTTGGTGACATCTGGAGGCTTGCGATTTGTTCTCGGTTCTCCATATCTCCAAGCTCTGGCCAGTAGCTGTGTTAACAGGATCAAGCTTAAGTGTGTGCGCGCCCCCAGCTGTGTACTCCAACGCTCCCGGCAACATTCCCAATCCAGGACAGACTTCCTAGCAATTCTACGCAGCATGCAGTCTCCTCCTCTTGTGGCAAAGTGTAGATTTAACACATTTTCTGTACAACAGTGGCTGAGTTTTAGCTGCATACACTGCAATAACATTAATGATCCTAAACTTTATTCGCCACGAAGCACTTAACAGAGTTGCGAAATAAGTGTTTTTAGTGTTAGACTACTTCAGGCCTGGAGTTAGGGTGACAGGATACATGTGCAGGAGATATCTGGAGACCTCATAAAACAGAACTGCTGAATCACTTGCAGGTGTGTCTAATATCTTCAGCCTTCAACCAAAAGCCAATCTGCAGTTCTTTCACAGGAAAGGCCGACATTTTACTTCTTTACCACCCGTGAACAAGTAAAGACTTCCTCTAATAGCTGCTGTCATTGGCCGTCATCATCACATAACCTACCTGTCTGTTGACACGCTCGGTCCTCATTAATCTAACTATTTAACACCGCTAGGCCGGTCCAAGTGGTTTGATCTATGAGACCAAATTTCAAAAAGCAGACACTCAATATCCTATTGGCTGCTGAAAAATGCACAATCAATCACTGGGAAAAGTTCTAAATATACACATTCAACACACACGCAAACGGACGCACACACCCTACCCGAGCTAGCGCCATCAATATTTCATTTAAGCAGCCCTGTCATGAGGTCAATAGCCAGCACCAGCTCCCCCCAAGACACACACACACACACACACACACACACA
>JAOXYL010000043.1:10618832-10634360 GCA_028564955.1 Terapon puta | reverse complement strand
CACATAAACACACATGCACGCGCATCTGCACACTGTATGTGCTCATACCCAAAACATAAAGAAACTCTGATTGTATGCATTTATGTACCTGTAACTACACACAAACATGAATGTTCTGTAAATGCAGACACACACACAAATAAAATCTCCTCATGCAAGCGTGTGTGTCTGTATGTAAATGTGTGTGCGTGGAGTTTATCGGTGGCTTGATAAACCTCTGGAGAGTGGTAAGTGTTGGCAGACCTCAGACTGAATACGCTGTAAATAGACTACTAATAGAGGGAGAGATTAGAGGACTGGAGGAGAGGACAGTAGAGGAGAGATATGAAAGAGAAGAGGAAGAAGGAGATGAGAGAGGAATAGTAATGCCCGCGGAGCCACATTTTAACTCCGCATTTGACCAGGAGATGGGAGGAACCCCCACCATGCCACACCTGTAGCAGCAGAGTAAAACTCTCAGAAGTGTGAAGGTTAGACTCCTCTAAACATCTTTTTGTCACTGCACCTGTTAGCTGCTCCCTTCAAGGCTCCCTGGCAGGTCTTCTCAGTGGTAGTTTTTTTTTTCTCAGATTTTTCTCCGTCTTTTCCAGCAACAACAAAAACCTGTCAAAAAAAACTGGCATAAAAACATGCAACAAGCTGAATTATATAGAGTTGTCTTCATCAGTGAGCAACTTGTTATAGGGATCAGTTTCTTTATCCTCCTCTGTGAAGTGAATAATAAGTGTGGGCTTAACCCAAATAACAGCAGTAAAAAGAAACAGCGAGGTACTTGCATTAAACATACACCTTTAACCTTTATTTCCCCATGCCACTCTCTTTCTACTTTTTCACTCTCTCAATCTACTTTTGTTTCATTTTCACAGTTTCCATTCTCGACTTCAAATTTTGTAAATTCAAATTTTTCGGGAAAAAAAGGTCTAGAATTTAATAGAGTAGAATTTATTTTAAATTAATCTGAAAAGAATGAGAAATAAAATGTTGCTACAGGTAACAAAATGTTACTTTATTATTAAAAGTGGCTAATGTACAATCATCGGGGGAAGTAAATCTATTGAAAGTACCATCAAACAGCATTTCCTTTTACTATTCTCATGTGAGTATCAAAAACACAGGATCATTTCAGTGGCAAAGAACAAATGTTCACTTTGCTTTCACATTTACTGAGTTCAAGGAGAGTGGTCACGTGCCAAGAATGGGATCTTACATGAAACCGATCCATTGATACGGTATCAGTCCCATCACTGCTCGTATCGATACTCAAAACAAGGCATTGTATTGCATGTATTGATACCAAAATGATCAATCCACCCCACTGCTTTTGGTCCTTGTCTAACTCCACGTTTAAAACATAAAGTGTCCTTTGAATGGTCGCTGAGCAGCATTAACCTGTAATCTTTGATAGCAGGCGCTCAGCTTATCCTCCCGGTGCTATTTCTCTTCCCTCAATTGACTGTCTGGTCAGTTAATCAGCAGATCCAGTCCCTTCCTGAGGTCACGGTGGCTGCGGTACGTCTGCTCTTGACCATTCATTAGTGACCCTTCCATGCCCAGGGGTCATTAGACATATCCCAGTATCATTACAAGTGTCCCGAGAGGTCAAAGCTGAGGTCAAGGCTGCCCCTTGAGGTCAGAGGTGAAAGGTCGCCGCTCTGTCATCAATAACAAACAAGGTGTAAGGTCTATTGTTGTCTACAAGTAGTGACAGGCAGGGATGGAGGGGCCTGGTCCCGCCGGGGCACCTCGGCGGGATCAGGAGTGTTGCTCGGCTTTTGCTTGTTTGTATGTGACAGTTTTTTTTAAAGGCTGAATACATTAAGCCCCACAGCTGCACTATGTGTTGCCCTTTTGGTGTTTGAGTCCATTCGCTTAAGATGAATGCTCACCTTGTGGTGTTCAGTCAGATGTGAGAGCTTTTTCAGGCAAACAGGCTTTGCAGATTCAGTCCACAGGTTTCTTGTTTTCGCATACACACACACACACCTGGGCACCTACGCCATCCTCACTGTCTGGACCACTTGCTTTCCCTACCTCAAGGAATAATTTGTCTCCTTTTTTTTCCTTTTTTTTGCATCCCATTACTTTCTCAAAGAAGCAGCTCGGAGTGAGAACATCTGAGATTTACCTTTTTAATGCAGACAGGGATGCAGAGCTTTTCAGAAATGCTGATGTAGGAGTATTGTTTGATCTCTGGTGTCCGATTGTCACGTGACCCATCCTAAATGGCTCTCCGGCACAGTCTGCTCTTCACTTGCTCTTTCCTTAAACAAACTTCACGCACACATACACACACACGCACACAAAACTGTGTGCATTCAAACATTGTATGGCAGCTGACTCAAGTGGCCCCTACATACCCAAAAAGAAGAGTTGTGTTTCTGCTATTTTGGAGTTTTGCTGTTTTACTGATGGAAAACTTTGGAGCGGCGCTTTCGAATTGTGGACGTGGCCTCTATCACCCCCCCGCTTGTCACAATCCCCGCTTTGCTTCTTTCTCATTCAACTTTTTCCCCTGTTTCATTCTCACCTTCATTTCCTCATCCCCTTCTGCCACGTCTGATTCTGACCCCCCCTCTCCCTCTTCCCATCCCACCTCCCCCCCCTCCCTCTGTGTAACCTTGCGGGGTAAAGCTCCATTGACATCTGCTTCATAAGTATTCAGGACTCAGCGCCTTTGACATTAATCAGCCTACAGTACATTATCTCCCCACTCCTCTCTGGTCCCCCGCCCCCGCCCCCCTTTTTGCCTCCTGCTCCTCCTCTCATCCCTATCGCCCCTCTTTCACCTCTCCTCTCTCCCCTCCGCTGCCTCTCTTTGCCCCCCCCTTCCCCTCATCTCTGCTGTCCTCTCCTCCCCTCCTCCCCTCCTATCGTGCGTCTCAGCTTTCCATCCGCTGTTTCCTTATCGCGGTGTGATAACCAGAAGAGAAAAGGGCATTACTAAGTATGTTTGTTTGCCTACCTGAGCACCTGGCTATCGAGATACATTGTCTATCTGTTTGCCTGCCAGTCTTAAGAGCAAGACAGCAACTTTAATATAGCGGTTGCAATACAGCAAGGTCAATTCAGCGAGTAAGATTAGAAGAGATTTAAATAAAAAAAGAAGAAGAAGAAACAGTGTTTAAGCAAACATCGGGCAAGAACATCAGAAATCCAGAAAAATATGTATCTTAATGTTGTTTGTTTTCGCAGAATTTCCTCAGTTTGTTTTAATCTCCAGTTGCCAGACGTATTTCCACATAACAGACTATTGTTGACTGGTAATGCGTTCAGCGTGTATCCTACCTCTTGCTTCACACATGCTGGGATAGGATCCAGCCCCCGTGACCCTGAGTAAGATGAGTGAGCACAGAACATGGATGGATGGATGGATGGATGGATCTCCGTACTGTAACATATCCTTCTGCACCAGCGCAAGAAGACAGAAGCCTTGTGGGTTGGTAAATATTTCTAGAAGTGGTAAAGCTAAACTGTGTGTTCTCTAAGCAAATACTGCCAAAGGTAAAACAATACCAGCAAACTTTTCTCAAACCATGCGATAATGTAATGTAATATGGTCGAGCTTCCTTGCAATGTTTCTCCTGACAGACATCCCAATCAAGTGAGCAGGCATGGCCAGTACGAAAAAATGCGACCAGAAAGGCCAGTTTGAATAATGGATCTGTGACATTGAAGACTTATCAGATACTAAAACAATGTACAGTACTTTGTAATACTATGGGAGTGGATTTTACAAGCCTGGAAATGTATTACATTACATCCACAACCATTATTTCGCTGATTGGATGTAAACAGTTGAATTTCCACAATGAAATTTGTGTTACAAGGTAATCAACCATAACTTTGTGCTTATGTTTGACAGATGATACCACATTGTGATGCTGCATCAGAATGAACTTTAGCTGGACAACCGCGCGTTTTGCCAGAGCTCGTTGTTGTGTCAACATGGTGTCCTCACTGAAATGATATCGATAGACGACTTCAGGGGGCAGGGAAAGGAATGCATGGGAGTGCAGAGTAACGTTAGATTGAAGACCTCGCGTTAAATGACTACTTTCCACAGGGATACAAATAAACACAGGATTCATTTTTTAATCTGGTATCTTTTCTGAAAGTTCGCTTGAGTTTTCTTTTCACTCCAGTCATTGTGAAATTTCAGGAATCCAAAGATGCGCAAAATCAACTTTTCTCCATGAGCATTGTCTGCAAAAGATTCCCAATTTTCCTCAAGTGCATTTGAACTTTGAATGTTGCCTTCAAAACCAGGCGGAAAATTGGTGTAGCGCACGCTGCCACACATTCTGAAACTGCTCATGAGAACAGGACCAGTCTTTCCATAGGAAATACTGGCCTTGAACTGCGTTATGTTAAACTCAGCCTTTGGCCTGAAAGCCCTGTTTCGCTTGTCTACATCAGCTTAACTCAAACTGGGGTGGGGGCTTGAATGACAACAACTGAGAGTGGAGAATGAAAGGAGGCAATATCTGTCCAGGCACTGAGGCTAAACTTCCATTTTCCAGAGGCTTTTAAACACTACAGAAACGTTAACTGCTAAGCAACATAACATGAAGTGGATATTGTGCCTGTAATGGCTTTTGACCCCCTCGGGCAAGCAGAAAACTGCTGTATAGTATTGCATGGTTCGCTTTGGACCGAAGAGAGATCGTCCTGACAACGGATACGGTGCATACAGACCATCACCGGAGTAGCTGATGGAGACTATCCCAAAAGGAGTAGATTATGGGAGTAGATGAGGACAAGGCGAGGTGTGTAGCTGTCACACAGCGCTCAGATTATCTTGGAGGTGTGATGTATGCCTCCGCTGCTAGCTAACAAGGGATTATAAAGCTTCACATAATCCTGGATGGGCGGGCTGGCTCAGGACTCTCACTGTTACTGCATTAGCATTAAGCATTAATAGTGCCCTAGCATTAGTGTTAGCAGCTAATAGTGTCCTAGAATACATTAACGGTCAATAATGCGATGCTGTAAGATTAGCATTAGTTATAATAATACCATAGCATGCATTATGTGTGTGTGTGTGTGTGTGTGTGTGCGTTAATGATAGAGGACAGGAGGTGGAAGTGTGCATGTTTGAAGTTAAAAGGAGCACCCATAAGGCCTATAACTGGTTTGTGTGTGTGTGTGTGTGTGTGTGTGTGTGTGTGTGGACCTGTGTTTCAGTGCCAGTGGTGTGTATATGAGCATGCATTAGCAGATGACAGAAAATGTACAGAGAGACAACAGAAGGTTACTGAAGACACTGAAGGGGGGAAGATGGAGGCCGTACCAGGTGAGGGGTTTAACAAAGTGTGTAGCGGCATGCATTAGTTACAGCAGGCACTGATGCAGCAGTCACACATGCACACACACACAAGGTCGCCTCGCAGAGGATGTGTCCTTTTCTCATATGGCCCACAGAAAGGTCAGTCCGAAAATAAGACAGAATTGGATCGACAAACTTGAGGACATTATTAACACAATAATATCAACATATTAACACAGCGGCCTTATTGAACGTAGTTGATGCAGTGTTTACAACAAATCCTCCACAATAAATTGCCTCTCAAAACAGTGTATTTTATTTTGACTACTACTTTCAAAACTGTTACACATGACTATTATATAAATGATTTAAAGGCAGGGGCACATTTGAGATGAAGCAGTTCCTACAACCTGTCATCCAAATAGCCACACTCTAGAGTCACAGAAATTGAGGGATATATGATGATTGTTCACATGGGGATAATGGCACGCACTTCCTGCCAATTCATCCCTGAGAAGCCTTTGTGACGTTGCACTCATTTGTTCATATCAAAGGGGATGATAAGAAATAAAAAAATACCTGGTTGAAATTAGGAATAGTAAAAGATCAACATCGTAGTTACTGTATTGAACCATCAATCCACCCATGTAAGATTTTGTGACACTTTAACAAAGTCGCACAGCTTTTGTCAAACACATTCGATGCTGCCAGAGGTCCTCTGACAGTGCAGAACGACGGATAGAGAACATTGGTCAAGTGTGGGTAATGAACTCCAGTTTGTCAGTCAACGAAAAAAGTAGTTGGCGTGCAGACAGTAAAAAAGAAAAAGAAAAAAAAGGAAGCAACAACAGAGAAAAGGAGAAAATAATAAGTATAAAAGCTGAAAGAACAAAATAGACAAAGAGGAGAGATGCAGACAAAAATGCAGAAAAGGGGAAAAAGACAAACATTTCACAGAAAGAGGTATAATCATGCAGCCATTCAGAGGAGTCATTATCGGGCTGCAGGCTGTTTGGTTCTTTACAGAATAACAGCAGGGGTTCAGAGGAGCTTCTAAACCACCCACAGATACACACCGAGAAAGGTCCTGCCAGCAACAGTGCTATCTTTAGCCACAATTTTTTAAGTGGCATACCACTCAATCTCTGATTTTCCTCCCATCTACACTATGACCCCGGGAAGTAGAATGAGGATTTATAAATTTACAGATTAAACTGCATATTCCTGAGGAGGCGCTGAGCTGCTACGGAGGTGGGTTTGATGTGTCGTCTTATATTCTTAAATGATTAAAGGAAAATGAGGCGGAGAGGGAGAGAGAGAGACAAAGAGAGAGGCAGACTGATTGGTTCATTTTTGGTATCAGATGTTCATGGATAACATATGTTAATTACTGCTGTTAATGATGCAATAGATTATCGCGTCAGATGACACAGGAAGGCTTACAGCTGAGACAAAGGGCAGTCGTGTGAGTGAGTCTCATGGTCACCTCCCAAGGTGCTCCAAATCACAGCGCTATTAGAAGTGCATGTAGCTATGTGTGTGTGTTTGTGTATGTGTGTAAGTGAGTGTATGAAAAATCCAGTGTAATTGCCCTGTCTATCCATATCCGCCCACAGCACCATGTGGGACCCCGACTAAAGTGGCTGCCACTGCTTTAGAAATAGCCATCTAAATGGCTGGAGGGAGTTGTAAAATACCCCATTGTCTCGATGGTCACATAGCTCGGCCTTAAGGGACCCATTTACTCACTCCCTCCAACAAATAGAGGGCACCGAAATTCTTTCTTTGTGCACATTTGTTGGATTTTCGGTGAAATGCATTGCAGAGAGTTGTACAGTAGTTGAAGTTTTCGGAGCGACGTGATTAGAGTTCCTGCTCCGCACAGTAGACCTTTCCTGTAAGCCTCAGAAATCCCAAATGCCTGGTCCGCTGCACAGGACGTGTACAATTTGATTGCATCTGCCTTGTTAAAGGGATATCTTGACATTTTCAATCTAGATAGACTAAGTTGGCTCCTTTCAGATGGCACACAGAGGGAAAAAAGTTTCCACATTTGATGCTCACTTATCCCTTAAATGCAATTGCTAATACCTGGAAAAATATGCCTGTAGAGCCAATGAACTAATTCTTAGTGGTCAAGTGGATGGTTAAGAGTAAAACAACCTTCAATCAACTTACTATAAAACAAAATGTAAAAGACTTTTCAACACAAATTATGAAAATAAATAAAAAATCTTAGCAGTAACTCTGTCTGAAAATTACACATTTTTATTGTTATTTTATAATTTGTTATTTTTACAGTACCATTTTTGCTTAGATTAAACAAATAAAATAATTAGTGAGCTCTAGAGTTGCTGGTAGGATTTTTTTTTTCAACACACTAACTGCTTTCCCCTGCTTTAAGGTTTCCTGCTAAGCTAAGCTAATTACTTCCTTTTTCAGCTCCACCTTTCAGATACCTTTGAGAATGGTACCAATCCTCTCTTCTCTGCTACATTTACTTCATCTCCCTCTCTTTATTTCCACCCCTTTCTCTGAAGACACAATGAATCAGCATCAGAAATTACACGCACACAAATGCACAGAAACACTTGTTTAAGAAGTAGATCCTCACTGCAGCTGTCTGGGAAGGTTTGTGTGTCCAACATTTGCATGTAAGTGCGGGTGCGTTTGCCTATAATGTGGATCATTATGCATTTTGCTGAACATCAGCGCACACTCACCCTCTATCAGCAGTAATTAATCAAATTCTGTCACCAATCTGTAATCATTTACATCTCCGCTGCTTACTATATGTCTGTCTGACAGTTTGTGTGTGTGTCTGTGAGTGTGTGTGTGAGTGTGTGTGTGAGTCACCTACACCATCTGGAGTATAGGAGAGTGTGCAGGAGCATGTTGCAACACAGAGGGGGTCCTCGCAAAAACACACAGACACTTTCTAACATCCCCCTCAAGCTGCAACGCATATCACACACACACACACACACACACACACACACACACACACAAACACACACACACACAGATTTATGTGTTCATTACTAACTGTAATCCCAGCCTACATTTCACACCTGTGTTCTCGTCTCTGTTGCTCGCTTGGAGGTGTGTGTCCACGTATGCGTGTCTGTGTTCATACTTGAAGAGCTGCTGAGAAAGGAATCCCTCATTTCAGGATGGCAAGTAAAAAAAACCAAAAAGTAAAAACAACAAAAAACCCCCTAACACTTTCTTCTCTGAGTTTTTTTTTGTCACATACAATTAATACATCTGTTATTTTTTAAGAGCACTGGGGAGAGAGAGGAGGATGACATACAACATAGGTGTGGAACCAGGGATGCTGTGATAACATAGTACATGTGTGGGACCAGCAGACCACAGAGACCACCAAACCAGCACAAAATCAATTTTTATGCAATTGCATTACAATAATAATATGATTCTGTTTTTTCAAGGCTGTGGAAATGTTCTTTATTTTCATTGATTTATGTTTTTGCTCAGATAGGGTCTTATTGTCTATTTAAAAAATAGACTTAAATATTAATATTACTGTTGCCATTTTGGCATATTTGTAATTTGTCATTTGCCATTTGAAAGATTGTAGATTGTAGGCTCTCACTTGTGTTGCCATGACTGTGAGTGGATTTGTAATTTTGTATCCAGTGAGCTATATGTGCTACAACAAGTCCCACTACAGAAACAACGAAACATTTATTTGACCTCCAGATTAACATATTAGGCATTTTTCTCATCTGACACCCCTGTCGTCAGAATGACATCATTTGCCTGTGCTTTACAAAGCCACCACAAATCAATGAAAAATAAATCTGTTCCGTTATTTTGGGTTAAAAGCAGTACTTTGTAAATGGCATTTAACATCCTGGTTAAGATATGGATGTGTTGATTGGGTGGGAAACGGGATGTCACAATTGTCATGTCCTTCCAAAATAATTTTTTGAATCCCTTATTTTCTATCACTTCTGTGGTAAAGGTTTGTAAAGAAACGAAAGGCATTTTTTCCCCTCCATATAGATCAAAATCACCAATTTACTTCAAAGATCTTTATAATCTGTGTGTCAGTCAAACCAACCAAATCATACACTCTATTGTTCTGCTGGCAATTGGAAGCCCTCTGACAACAATATCTTCAAAGACAAACATAAAGTTAAGGGCTATATGGCAATGTGTGTGCAGAAGCATAAAAAAAAAAATTAAGATTCAGAGGAGCTGTACAGATACTGAGAGTTTGCTCAGCGGTGCTCACAGAGATCTGAGGTCTTGAAAGAGATGCCAGCATGCCTTTAATTTAGTGAACTCCCAAGGCAAGAGAGGGCTTAGCTTATAGAACGACAAAGTCTGAGGCGGCATGCACACTCGAGGACAATAACCTTGATCATGGGAACTCTTCAGAATTCACCACCGCTTGTGGAAGTGTAATTTATGTTTGAAAGAACATCTTTCAGGACACACGGTGTAACACAGGAGGCTGCACCACTCGCGGTCTAAAGGCAGGGGTTCCCTTGAACACTTTTCTCCAAGAACACACTCGGTAATGTCATCACTATAATCCAGGGACTTGTTCGGGGACAGTTTCAAAAGGAAGAGCTGCAGCTGGGATGTTTCCTCTTAAAATCAATGCAGGAAATTACCTCCCAAGACCAGAGCCGAGTGATGCTGGGAAGCGAAACAGATGCCTCTACTGTACAAGTTACAAAGCGTGAAGATGCTTCAAAATGATGACTAGTGAGATGACGGTGGTGAGAGCCTGACATGTGCGGAGGGCCACATTTAGAATATGAATACAGTCACAGGGGGAGTAGCAACACAGAACTGTGAATTGATGGAATTTTTTAAATACACACATTTATTGTGTGTGTCAATCGCATTATAGCAGGTGTAGATGAATAAGGCACATACAGAATAAGCACTTAAACATGCTGAACTTGACCTGAATCACATAGAATCATATTTTCCTCTTTGCTTTGCGTCAATGAACTCCAAATGTGTGTGTGTGTGTGTGTGTGTGTGTGAGAGAGAGAGAGAGAGAGAGAGCATGGTGTGTGATGGGGGTTCTTTCATCATCTACATGAAAATGAGAGGGCCACTGCATTGTTCCCCCTGAAAAAGAAACCCACACACACATGCACATTCACACGCACTCACACACACTGATTTCAGTGAGTGTGTTTTTCCACACTATTGTTTACATGTTAATCCCAGCAACTCCATTCACCAAACCTCCTTATAGCTCCACATGGGGTAAACGTCTGTGTGTGTGTAGTTCAGAACAGACGGTCTATGTATGTCTTGCCATTGTGTTTGACCCCCCGTGGTCAATCAGTAACCCTCCTGAAGCCGATCCACTCATTTAAATACAATGAAACAGACATTTAAGAAATAATCAACCAATCAGATGTTCATTTCATTCTTTCAGAGGCTCCTGGAAACATAATCACAAACCTCTGACATATGCCTTGAGTCCATAATAATTAATTCATTAGTGCCTTTGTCTGAATCTATTTAAGATGTTTATAATAAAGTTTCTCTTTAAGTTAATCCATGCAGCTTTGAAAGTATGCAATTATATTCAACCTAAATGGTTTAGTTTAAATTTTTACTATTGCATGAAGTTTCTCATTTATTTGAAATATATCAGAACATTTCCAAAATAGTTTGAATTCCTGTCTGGTTGTTATTGTGTGTGCCATTTGTGACATACGAAACAAAAAAACCCCCACTAGAAATAATGACCTAATTGAAATATCAAAACAAAACATAGTGTTGCACAAATGGCAGATCATTTTCTTGTTTTGCCAAGTGCAAAATGCAGAGAGAAGCATTGGATCAGCCTTAAAATACCCTAAAAGAGTAACTATTTACAGTGCAGTTAGACATAAATATATAAACATGAAAATGCTGCGATTAGCAATCAAAATAGCAGTATCACAGTATTATTTGATCTGATGGTTGTTTACTTGTGATTAAAATGAAATCAAGCCATCTTTATATCCCACTCATGGACGGTGACTTATCTCAACAAGCTGTCATTTAGGGTTAGTGCTTTATTGCACACCATGAACACCACCACACACTCAAGTCTGTGCATTATCAAATATTGCTGCCATTTGTCTCGAACTGACAGATGACAGGAGATTTACACAACGCTCTCTTATGACTTATGAAAATCACTCTTGATTGGGTGGGAAGCACATATAAATGCTGCAAATATGCGAGAGGTAAAACAGGATCTGGCAAATTTGTCCATCATGAAGCCTATCAAGGTCATTGAGACCAAACTGAGATAAAATCCACTCCATGAATCTCCCTCAGTGACGGCGATGCTCTTTGTTTCCATCTACTCCTCTGCAACAAGACGGCCCTAAAACTCTCAGTGCTGGACACATTGTGGACAGTACTTGTTGAATCACAGTGCATACATATGGTTCGTGTCCAGGATCATACTTGCAGATTTATTTTCTCTATGGTGTCAGCATCTTTTGTAATCCTGTCCTTTTATGAAGTTAAGGTTCAAATAAATGTGCTTCTACCTCTTGAATCACCAGCTGCACTTCAATAAAACACCCACTGACTAAAGAGGTGAAGACGACCAACTGTAACCCCTGACTGATGATGCAAACTGACGATACAGGAAGTATACTGACCACGGTAATCACAATATGCGTGTAGTCCTGTGCTAGTTCTTTATTTTGATTAGAAATCCTGTTACGAAGGGAAACATTAAATAGGACAGCCTCACCGCCCACTATGTCAGTTTAGCCTGTCTGCCCTGAGGCGGGCTAAGACAGTAAACTGGAGACAGAATGTGGTGACATGTTGTAGGATTTATGAGGCAGGCAGACGGCTGCACTGCAGCGAGCGAAAAGGAGGAGACATCAGGGCCCAATGAAAACAAAGCCATACTTAGATGAGAAGTAGAGGCATGACTGGAAACGTCTTCATTTCGTATTTAAGCATCCCTTTCTGCCACATTGCTTCATTTCATCTGATGACCTACAGCATGAAGCAAAGGGTGTTCTGCTACAAAATTAGAAAAAGAAACATTTTAGTGGCTCTTAAAGAGAGTGTGAGTGACTTATAGAGGGAGCTGGCGTAGAGAGTTTCTTCTTGGTTGAAGGTGAGTCATATATACAGTATCAGCATCACTGGTATAAAAAGTTAAAACAGGAAACCGTTCAGAGTTTCTCTCCTCATTATCTTAAACCACCTCTATGGAGTTTTTATCTGGTTATTAAGCAGTTTCAGTTTAATACCGTTGCCTTTTAATGACCAACATAAACAAAAAGGACTTACAGTGAGAAGACTGACTCCCTCTGTTACCTCCTAATGGATATTCTACATGCCCACTCTTGAGTTGGATGTTTCTGTGACATTGGTTTGCTCTTGCTGAATTCAAGCTGCTTCAGTCGCTAACTAAAGGTCCATCTCCAGAGCTGCTGCGAAGTAGTCTCCTTGAGGCAAGAAGTGAGGTAGAGAGAACATTTATCATAAAACACCTCCAACTTTGTCCACAGGGACTGCCAAATAAACACAAAATCAAAAGTTCCATAGAGCTGCTTTAACTTCAATTCGCTGTAACTGAGAAATGAAATCTGATTTTATTGTACATAAACTGGAACTGGATCAAACACATTGACAAATCAAATAGACAATATTCTTCCTCACATCCAGAAATTCACAAAATGTCATTGAACATACTGTGTGCACATAATTACATATGTATCATCCAATAGGAGAAGATGATTTATGGTTGATGACTGATGTATCTAATAATGAAAACAAGAATATCAAGCACATCAGCCAATTGATCAGATTCTTCAAGTTGTCCAATGATTCAGTACCACATGTAATTTCACTGTAAACCAATCTTTATATTCACTGTCTTAAGATGATATTTACGTTTCGTAATAGCTTATTATGATCCAAAAACAACAACTAAAATTTCAGGAGTCTATTAATTGCCAAGTTCCCAGGTCCTAACTGCACTTTCAATTAGTTCTTTGATAAAGGCAGGTGCACAGAAAAGGTCAACCTATTATTCTTTATTAGACGGAGCTGACATCAATAAGATGAATATGCATCCTGTTACCTGCTACAGGTGTCCAATTAGTAATCAAGATCAAATCACAGACATTTCTAAATGATCTTATTTGTACCTTTTACTTCAGTACGTACATGAACATTCACACTCTGAACTACAAATATTAAACAGTCCATATGTTTTAGATTTGGATTCGTTGGGGTTTTTAGTGAAATGAGATGAGAGAACAGCTGAAAAAAAATCAACTGAGAATGATTATTAGCAAATTGTGAAATAATTATACCAATACACTATGTGACATAATATTAATATCATATGAAAGGACACAAATTGAGTCTGTGGTAAATGTGCTATAGTGGCAGATTTTAGGTTTGTTGGTTACAACAAAGATGTTAATTTAGTGAATTTTTTGTTCTTATTTTCAATACTATAAATGTACAAAGTGTAAAAATGAGATAGTGATACCGATAAAGGATGAGAATAAATTTTCCAACTGCTGGGGACAGAGAAGGGAGATGAAAATCAAAGAGTATTAGCATAGCTGCTCTTTGTCCCAGTCTGACTCTTTACCCTCTGTATCGAATGAGGAACCAATGGTCTGCCAGAGATGAGGAGTGACTGAGAGAGAGAGAGAGAGAGAGAGAGAGAGAGAGAGAGAGAGAGAGAGAGAGTGTGTGAGTGTGTGTGCAGTCCCAGTGTTTGCCTGTCTGTCCCTGTGGACTACAGTGTGACAGTTAGATGGATGTTCCCCTCAGACACCAGCTGATTACTACACATGCAGTCAAAACATACGAGGCCTGAGCAGAGTTGAAAGACCATGTGTCAGAGACATGTGCTGCAGATTCACTGCTGCCTTTCCTGAAATGTAAACAAACATATAAAGTGGATGACAACATAGGGCCGTGTGCTTTGAACCTGGCCTGCTCTGACATTTGTCAGGATATACAAATCACATCTAGAGGACCAGGACTTTTTATTCTAGAAAGAAGGAGATGAAAAACGGGAGAGCTATATTTTTTTGGACCATATCAGCACACTATTCCCTCTTCAAATGATGAGCTTAAAAGCTTCACGAAATCCTGACTCACCCTCAAGACTGAAAACTTTGACATTTCTAAGCAATGGGAAAAATGTATTCCTTTAAAAGGACCCTCACACTTAAGCTTGATATTGAGACACCAAAAGTTAATTAATGACAAAATCAGCAGGCACACAAACCACTGACTAAGCTTTCAGGTCAAAGGTTCTCCTCTGTATACTGACTTATATAATCTTGTTTTAGACTTATTTATGTGGGAGATTTATTTGTCCTCTTATTGATGTCAGTTCTGAAGGACAATGTTAAAACAAACCCTTTATCCAAAGCCAGTGACCTTTCATGAGGGAGCCAAGAGGATTTTAAAAGTGGGCAAAAATAAAGAGCTCCTTGTAAGTAAACTTGCTGAATCTTTTGAGTGGACAACAGATCATAATTACCAAGAAGAATTCCTTCCCCTACATATGGCGTCTCCATCTGGAGAATGTGATATGTGAGACAGCTAGTTATGTAGCTCCACAGTTGCTAACTACATCTGCAGCCTGACAAAAGTTTATACAGCAGTTTTCCTCTATACATTGTGCCTGTATAGCTGTCAGTGCATATGCACACCACAGCATTTTATAATATGAATACTTGCTCATTCTATATCATATTATTTTATTCTATTAACAATTTTCTAATTTTAACTGTATTCTACTGTATATCTCATATATGTAAAGACTTTATAGAATAGCTGCACAGGTATTTAATTTGTTATTCATTATCTTAAAAGGCAACTGCAACAACTGCTTTTCACACCAGCAGACTGACTTGTGTTAATAGCAATGCTGACATTACTCAGAGTCAGGACCACAGCTGTCTTCAGTAAAAGGGTTTGTCTTTCTCTTCTAATGAGGAGAACCAAATTGTTTGCACTGTCCAGGACTGTGTGAAAAAGCTTTAAGGCAACATTGGAAGAAGAGCCCTCTGCATTTAAAGTTCCCTGGTTGTTTTTTGCTCTAAAGCAATTAAGCTCAGTTGCACAAAATAGAAAGTGTACTTCACAAACTTTTCAATAAAAGTTTTGTTTCTTTTTATTGTATTAATTGTCTCAATATATATATATATATATATATATATATATATATATATATATATATATATATATATATATATATATATATATAT
>JAOXYL010000043.1:10592525-10603071 GCA_028564955.1 Terapon puta | reverse complement strand
GTGTGTGTGTGTGTGTGATGGGACTGTGTATTCAGACGGGACGCCGCTGCAGATATGTTCGAGCTGTTATCACGTGTAGACAGATGTGTTGTGTCACATAGAGCTTGTTGCTTCTGCCTCTCGCTAAAAACAAACAAACAAAAAAAAAGGAAAAAACGGATGAATAACGTCATGAAAATCTTAAAGGGCCAAAAAAATGCAAAATCTTTTTCCCCCTCCAAAGGATGCACATCCAGACTGCATCAAGTGGCATATTTTCATGGTGGATGTGATCCACCGCATTTGTCCAAATTATCACAATGTATTTTCCTTTATATCATCATTTTTGTGTTGTGTCTTTTGGTTGTCTTTTGGTTGTCTTTAACAAGTTAAATGGTGGGTAAATGTAGTGGGGAGAAGAGCCTGTGTTGATGTTAATATGTACGCAGTGTCACAGGCTGTGTTTATGGACGCCTGTGTTCAGGGACAGTTTAGTCTGCACCTAAGATATTAATCAATTGCGTTAATTTAATCCCAGGAACATAATTATAATGCATTCAAGCACAGTAAACCCCCCAAAACTGTCTGATTGCAGTCAGACTGAATGTGCTTATGTTTGACAAAATATGTTGTATGATCAATCAGGTCTTTATCTCTAAACACAGCAAATGAACAGAAAACTACATGTGTGTAATGACACGCTTGTAGATGCACATTTATATTTATTTCTAGAACATTCTTAGTTTTGACTGAATGTCTATAAATATGCACTTAGTCTTTATATACTCTGTGTATAATTTCCAGATGTAGCAGCACAGCATAACAGCATCTTATAGCATTCCAGATCTGTGCTGTTTTACAATGAGTTTTAGTCACTGTAAAAGTACAAGGCTTGGCATGCAAGTCTTCAATCCCCTGATCTGTGAAAAACCACCACACTGTTGACTGCACTGATTGAGCCTGCGCAGCAGCCTTTGCTGTCGCTGTGCCATCGACCTGGATCTGTCCGTGGTGCTGATGCTCATTTTCACTCCCTAAATCAGCTTCCTCAAGTTCAGGGTCAGCCTGTGTGCACTTATCTTCCACAGAGGAAGTGTTTTAACTGCTTCCTTTGAGAATCAAGAGGAATTATATAGCTGAATTATCTCTGGACTAATACCGCAGTCTTTTTTTTCACACTCCACTGCTGGCCACAGGTGTGCAAGGGAGAGACAGATGTTCTGCGTTACAATATGCCAATTCAGACTTTCACATATGTTAAAAGTAGTTTAAGAAGCTTCAGTTGCTGCGGCTTTACTAATTTGAGTTGAGAAAAGCCATTTATTAATTATGCACGATAAATACACAGTATTCACTATCTTCATATTTACTATCACTATATTCTGTCTACCTATGCACCAGGCAGTGTAAGCTTATTACATCTTTTATAGGCACAGTTAGAGTGAAAGACAAAAACGGCATGACGCCTTTTATAAAAAACAAGACAGAACAAAAACAAAAACTGCATATAAGCACAAACTATCTTGGACATACGTGTAAAATTGCTGACCAAGGATCAGATCCTATTGGAACTTCCTGTTTCACCCACTGTGTTGCCATCTTTGGTTTTCTTTTTTTAACTTCATTTCAAGAGGAGAAATGCATCCAGTTTCTCTACACATACAGAGCCGCGCTGTCTGCCGTACAAACGCCTGCATGCAACCCCAACACACAAGTGAAGGGCTTAATGGTGTTTCTACTTACTTAATATACTGAAACATGTAAGAAACAAGTCACTGGCTGGATGAACCAGTTGTCTGGAATATTGATGTCAGCCCACCGCCTGCATGTTTCATATCATAATAAATGCACTCAAGTGGGACGCGGAAGCAGAGACAACACCATCCTGCTGTCTAGGGCGAACTGTAAATCACTAATGGTGTAGTAGCCTTTAGTTGTCTACATCATTGAGTAAGCACTTATTCAATTCCACCAATTCAGACTGTGTAATGCTGGTCAGTATACTGAATCTCTGCTATTACTGTCTCTATGAAAACAGATAAGCTTGAGAAAAGCAGACTATCTGATTTCACTCTCTTTTTCCTGTCCAGCTGGCTGCAGCAACCCAATGGCATTAATCCAGACTTTCTTCTTTATTGTCTCCCTGTAAGACAAACATGTGCTGTTGTGAATGTCTGTCACATTTCCTACTGGTATCTGAGCCATTATTTTCTGCTGTGATGGGGGAGATTTTGTTTGCTTGTGCCCATCTTTTAATATACTAAATCTGTATGTTTTTTTTGGTTATGTCATGGCAATAAATACTTTAGTCTGAATCTATGAAAATCCCTTTTTATTATAACTGCTAACACTGTTTTCTTCTCTCTATGTCAGCTGGTTACATCAGTGACTACATCAGCCCGGTTGTGTACGATGGCGAGAGCGACAGCGGGATCAAGGTTCCCTCCCCTGACCCACTCTACGATGGCATCCACAGTGACTATGGAGCCCCGGACTCCGAGTCCCCTGACAGTCCTGGCTCAGAAATCACCGACGGTTACATCAACGGAGACGCCGCAGTGAGTGAGGGTTACACAGTCGACGCCTTCTTCATCACCGATGGTCGCTCCAGGAGGAAAGCTCTCAGCAGCCCCAGGAACATCCAGAGGCACACCTGCAACGAGTGCGGCAAAACGTACGCCACGTCTTCCAACCTGAGCCGGCACAAACAGACACACCGCTCGCTTGACAGCAAGCTGGCAAAGAAATGTCCCACCTGCGGGAAGGTGTACGTGTCCATGCCCGCCATGGCCATGCACCTGCTCACTCACGACCTCAAGCACAAGTGCGACGTGTGCGGGAAAGCGTTCAGTCGACCTTGGCTTTTACAGGGCCACATGCGCTCCCACACGGGCGAGAAGCCGTTCGGATGCGCCCACTGCGGGAAGGCCTTCGCTGACCGCTCGAACCTGCGCGCTCACATGCAGACCCACTCGGCCTTCAAGCATTTCAAGTGTAAACGCTGCAACAAGACCTTCGCGCTCAAGAGTTACCTGAACAAGCACTACGAGTCCGCCTGCTTCAAAGGCCCTTTCTCTCCTCTAAGCCCCTTAGATGCATGACCCCCTGCGTAGATAAAACAAGAGACAAAACTGCAGACATAAATTACCATTATCCTTACAGACTCAACTGCAGACACAAACAATCTATTTTTGGTCAAAATATGACCTTGCTTTCCCTCCTCCTCCTCCTCTCCCACTGTCCTCCCCCTCTGCCAACCCCCACCTTGCTTTCCCTTGGCGCCTATTCATGACGATGAAGATGATGAAGATAGCACAATTTTTCTCCTTGAGATTTGCCCACTTAAGGATTTAACTGATCTACGCATGCACTTCCTCAAAAACTCCTCACCTCCTCTTCCTCTGTCTGTTCTGGATAGAGACAATAATACTAACACAGCTTCCTTCTGGCATCTAGATACAGTATGGCACCGTACGTTCTGGGACACTGATGATGGTGATGAGGATGATGACAAAGACGATAGTAAGCCTCTAGCTACTGGGTTCTTCCCTGCACTGAAAGGCAGTGA
The DNA here is from genome assembly GCA_028564955.1 of Terapon puta. Taxonomy (NCBI): domain Eukaryota; kingdom Metazoa; phylum Chordata; class Actinopteri; order Centrarchiformes; family Terapontidae; genus Terapon; species Terapon puta. The sequence goes on along the minus strand of JAOXYL010000043.1, from coordinate 10,599,524 downwards.
AAGCGTTTTCCCTTCTGATTTTGTTTTTTTTTGGGGGGAATAATAGTAATAATTATAGTAATAATAATGATAATAATAATGTTCTGCTGCACCAAGTGACCATATTCTCTCCACTACTGAGGTAAAAATACTATTTATTTATTTATTTATTTATTTATTATTTCTTTTTTATTTGTTGTATGTTTATACTTGATTTGACTGATACAGTTAACTTATTTGTTGCACTTTAATTTCTGTATATGTATGTAGGATATTTGCCAACCTCTTTCTATCACTACAGGCCAAAGCATATGTCACTTTTTTGAGTACGATTTTTTCCAATTATGTTGTTTACCTTTTTTCTTATTAACGTTATTGCATGCAAAAAAATAATGAAATCTATGCCAACATCATAAAAAGCTTATGATTTTGCCAAAATCCTATAGATAGAACCTGAGGGCAATATTTTTCTCTTGGAGCCTCCGTAGGACTCTTTAAAAGCAATAATCACCTAATGCATGGTATTTTATGATGAAGTTATGAAGTATTACCTACTACTGTATAGCAGTTTAAAAATCAGGTATGTTTTACTTCACCTATAGTCATAAACAGAAAAATACTAATATTACAGACATCAGGGAACATGCCAATGTAGTGTTAGAGTAACAAAAACTCCTGTCTTTCCTCTCTTGTTATGCACTGCCTGCCTCTTAGTGAGTAGAACTAATGTAGGATGTAGGCTAGAGAGGCTGGGATCAGCTGCCTGCTGGGTGTGAGGCCTATTGTAGGATAACTATAACCCTCCACAGACCAGACAGAACTCTAGCATGTAATAAGCCTGCTAACAATATCTCCAGGAAAGGCCTAATTTTGGATTAAGCCTTCACACACTTTAGTCGATTTAGACCACTGGCCATTCATCAGATTTTAGTGGTTTATTCAAGGTTTGGGATGTTAAAATGACACTTAATGACACTTTTATGTCATGCAGCCAAATAATGTAACAACAGGCCTTAAACAGACCTTTTAATACCAGACCTGTCTATTGTTTATCCTGGTACAAACAATAAAATAAGGTTAACAAACGATCTTGCAATTTTGCAATGCACCAACCTAAAAAGATAGTCACCATATATGATATTAAGCAACTCTCTGTATACTTTGAATAGAAAAGCAAGTCAAAGTTTGGTGCATTGTTGAAGTTGGACTGAGGTCAACTTTAGATTCAATGCATTATTCAACTACCCTTCCAGTGCACTTGCAAACCATAAAGCGTGCATTCTTAAACCACAGAAAAAGCATGCACTTTAGCTGGATGGCCCTTAACTGTTACAGTCCAATAGATACATTAGACCGAGTCCTGATTATTCTGCAGTAGGCCCCATTTCACCCTACTGGGCCGACCAATAGGCTAACTCTATGAGTGACATACCTACAGACAGGCTAACTCTAATCAACCCCGACCCATAGACGGTTCAACCTTTGATCTAGGTGGCCAATACCAGTGTTGCTGAACCCAGTTCTCTGCAGCTCGGAAGCCTTTTCTAGAGATTCATGGAGCTTCCTGAGAGACAGACTGAGGACACGCAGATCTGTACAAAAAAACAAAGTGCTCGTGTATATGCCATATGTATTCATTGTAACCTTGCGCAAACACACATGTGCACAAGTGCATGCCCACACATGCGAGCAGACAGTGCCTGCTGAAAAGCTGTTGTGGGAGACACAGAGAAAATCTGTGTCTCCAGTCAAACTTTCAGCAATTGAATAGAAATCAGTTTATTATTCAAATGTGACTCTCTGGCAAAGGAAGTTCTGATAATTACAGTGCTTCCTCAGGCATGAGATTAGAGATGATGTTGACTGATATCCAACACCAGTTAGGGTCATAGGGAGAAAAGCACTGGTACATGGAGCCATTGCCTAATTGAAATCACATCTCAGAGACAAAGCTATAGGACCTGTATGACATCAAAGGCTGTCAAAGACGGACAGATCTGGCGACGATTCGAAGTCGAAAAGTCAAAATTTTGTAATAACAGTGTTGCAGGAGATGATACAATCTTTAAGTCTTTTACCGAGAAGCTTTTCTTTTAGAAAATGTGGCTCACAAGTCAATAAGAGAGAGACAGTTTTTGTTGTGAGTGGAGAAATCTGTATGTGAGTCAGCAAACTGCAGGTCTTATCTTTCTCCCTGATGTATGAAGTAGATTTGAGCTGTAATTATTTGAATTGTATCAGACGATTAGTCATAGAGCTTCAACTTGTTAGGGGTTAGATTTTTTTTGCCTTTGTCTTTTTATCTGTGATTTTTAAGACTTGGCCAAAACACTTACAACACACACACACACACTCAAGTAGATAAAAACTTTAGATTAGCCGCTTTAACAGAAGGACTACACAAATGCAGTTTCAAATTAAAAGCACAAATATGGCAAAGAGAACATACATGCAAAAAAAACAAAAGAAAAATTAATAATAATACATCTTGTAGACATTTAACCCCCATAGAGATATAAATAACAAAATGCTATTCATTAGCACACCGACTCTGAAATCTAACTTCTCATTTGCATCTTAATGAGAACAACATCAGTCGTAACAATTTCTACTGTAGCAACCGATCACAGTGTGACATGTACAGAGTTGCTGAACGAACCACCGAGAGGATCGCTGGCTGTAACATCTCCAGTTGTTTACATATCCCAAATTGTATCATTGTGCATTAAAACTCTTTGCAACTTTGCACTGCAATCTAAACGTCTTATCTGGCTAAAGTTGTTGCTGTGTGGCTATTTTGGTGGTTTTGAGGCAGGAAAGCTAAGCGTGTGCGTCCGTGTGTCTGTCTCTGGGTGAGCTCCAGGTCTGTTCTCTCTAAGCACTTCCATTCTAGTCATCTCCACCTTAAAGAAAGTAGCACAATGAAACTAACTAGAATTCAGGTAGAGAAGAATTAAAAAAAAAAAAACTTGTACTAGCTTGACCTCTCTTCTTTTTTTGTATTTCCAAGTTAAAGAATGATGATAACCTAAATAATCATTTATTGCAAGAGGGTTTGTAAAGAATCCTTTGGATTGAGACATTTTTACTGCTGTATAGCGATATCTGACACACCTTATCTCAGGAGGTTTGGCTCTCTGCTGCAGAGAGAGGATCTCCTGGGTTTTTTTTGAGCCAGAATTCAAACAATGTAAGCACAATGAACACAAAGCATTTTGTGGCACTTCATAATAAAGAATAATCTTAACCAAACAAGGCAGATTGTTGTAGTTTTGTGTTTCTTCTTGTTTTAAAATATAATAAAGTCTCTTGTCAATCATAATGAATACATGCAACATAGAAAATAGGACCAGACTGTAGCTCTGTAGCTGCACTTGACTGGTGAGTAATACAGTTTTTTTTCATTCCTTTTAAACTCCTCTGACCCCTATAATTTGGCTCCTGTTTAAGTAGCTTTTAAAGCAATTGAAGTGAATTAAGTAAGTTTACCTTTAAGTCAGAAGAGTTCATTTACATACAATAACACTCAACTCTGGACTGCGCAGCCCATACTTTGTATTAGCTTTGTCAATATTGTATGTTTAAAGAGCGACTGTGCTAACACCGGTGCACAGCGTGCTCATTAGCAGTCTTTAGGCTGGAAGCTATCTACCAGTAATAGGCTGCCTGGGTGGCCAAATACAGAAGTTTGTGCATATCATATTTGGACATTTATCAGTGGTTAAATGGGGTATCACTTAAAGCTGCTGAAAACTTTGTTTCAAGTATCTCTCACTCCCTTAACCTTAATTACAATACAATTAAAGTTATAGTTAAAAAGAAATCCTATTCATTAATTTAAAACTGCTCAGAATGAATCTACAGAGGAATGAGTGCAGACTGAAATCTCTACATAAAAATAACCAAAACTGATACAACTTGGCAGAAAATTCTGTATTCTTTTAAAACTGCATCACTCATAATGTCAAGGTTAAATTTGTGTAGCCATTGGGTGGGTTAGTGGATAGTTGTTAGAGCCTTAAAATGCCACATTCAGCTGTTAAGTAAAATTAGCTAACAACAGGTTGTGTGTTTGAGAGAGTGACAATCACTCTCACGAAACAGAATGAAACAACTGTTTTTCTCTGCAATGTCAGGGCTTTTCTACATTTTAATCCAGCTTGGAAATCAGGAGCCAAATCAGGGTATGATAATATAAAAAGAATCATTTAGGGTTTTGCTTCATGACTAAAATGTGTAGTTTTAACTTTTTCACAAGACTGAATTGTTAAGCAATGGCTTTCATGTTTTAAATAAACAAAGGTATGGAAGACAATACTACTGCTACAAAAAGAAGGAAACTAAAATACACTGAGGGAGTTGAAATATAACACCTGAATAAACTTTCAACCTTAATTTTTAATTTTTAAAAAATGAATTAATTTTTTTACTGCTGGAACAGTAATGAAGAAACGAAAACACAAAGGCCTGGTGATGTTTCTGTGTGTTGGCAGGGGGTCACATTGTTGCTGCGATCCACAGAACAGTACCACAGGTGCTCTGTGCAGCTGCAGCTATGCAAACCTTTGGTGACAGCGCAGACATTAATACAGGGATCTGACCAACTAACTTTGCCTTGCAGTGACTTTGAATTTACAGCATAATCGTTCGGCATCATTTCACACTGTAGAAGTGTTATTGCCAGATGTTGAGCACAACATTTAAGTCTTTTTTTCTCCTCTGTCTCTTTGTTTTGTCACCATGAGACCAACAATTAGCGACTGATTCATTCACTCATGATAAGTATATCAGATTATTCTGAAATTCATTTGTAGGAGCACCTGTTACATCATATCATGCAGTGCGCAGCCTATTCTCTGGTGAAGGTAGAGTCCAACCTTACTGTTTGTTCCTTGTGAGCGCAGACGGTCAAAATCTATTGTTGCTATGCCAACACTTGTGGTATCCAAGGCAATAAACTATCTACAGTATCTATAGTAGTAAACTATTTGAACTGCCTCAACAAAGACACAATGCAGCACTCTGCAGCTTTATGAAGTACAGTATATTTCCCAACCCTAACCAGAAAATTGGTTTCACAGCAGTTGCAAAAAGACGGAAAAATGACTGCCCACGCCTATGAATCACCTTTTTCTCCCTCCCTCTCGTCTTCAAACTTCTCCTCTTCCCTCCGTTTTCTCTCGTCTTTTTCACCTCTGTCCTCCCCCTTCCCCCTTCTCACATCTGGTTTTCTCCTCCTCTCCTTTCCCTCCATATCCACAACCTGCTTGCTTCTTCCTCCCATCCCTCTCCCTCCCTCTCTCCTGCATGCTCTCCTCCACCCCTCATCCTCCAGCCACCTCTTCTTTCTCTCTCCTGCCAAGTCAAACCAGGCCATCAGGCCTTTGAGGACCTGAAAGTCATTTAACTCCTAGTAGATAATAAGTCTTAGAATATAGCTCCTCTCAGATAATAAGCTTTATCACTTGATTGCTCTGCACGCTCCCTACTGTCTTTAGATTCATGTCCAGGGACCTACTCAAGCGAATCACACTATTTCCTTCCTGGCAAGTCAAATTATCACTGCGCGCGCGTGTGTGTGAGCGCTTTTGTGTGTGAGTGTGTATCAACAGCTACTCATTATAGAGGAATGAGGGATTTGCTGAGGTTGCAAAATGAAATCAAAACAGCAATAGTGAACGTGCCTGATTAGTGAAAATACTTTAACAGTTAAAATTTTATTGTCCACAACTGTGCCATTAACCTCTTTATTTAACCACCATGCTGACTTTAATTTTGATCAGCTTTGATAGTCCCACAGAAATGTCCATCTTTCTATCTGTCCTCTGCCTTCTCCTGTTCTTTCGCTTTAACTTTCGACCTCCTCTCTCCCCTGTTCCTCATGTCATCCTCCTCTTCCCACTCTCATATCTCCTCTACTCTCCTGTCACCACCGAACTCCTGTCTCAACTAAAACCACTGCATTATGCTTTTTTTTTTACTTACTAATTGGCTTGCACCTGTTGATGGGAAAAATGTAGTATGTAATGATAAAAAAAAGTGAGATGTTAAACCAGGTTTAAGTTGCGATTTAATTAGCTGAGGTTGATTCAGAGACTAGTGGAAGTCTGGACAGCTATTTTTTGAAACATGTCTGCAAGTTTCCCAGAAAAGATCCAGAACATGATATTAAGGTTGCATATTAGTTTGTAAGGAGTTGTAAGACCAGCTATGTACATGCAGTAAGGATGCTGCTGTAAATAAGATCTTGTTTTGGACTTTTTGCTGACTCATGCAGGTGTGCAGAGAATTACAGTAGGACGTAATTGAGACATAAATAAACACAGCGCAAGTGTCTTTATGACAAAAATGATCCAATTTAGAAAATCCTCAGTGAGTTAAGGAAAGCATAACTCTGTAGCTTAACCAGTTCATTTAGGCGAAGCCCCAGCGACATCAAGTTGCACATCAGGTGTTAGGGGATGGAGAAATTTCAGGGCCGGTGATGTCACCGCTAATAACGATGACCTTAGATTTGCCTGTGATTGGCTGTGGGGAATGTTTTGCAGGTTGAGAAAGCAGAAATTTAATGAGCACATCACTCATGCCCTCTCTCTTTCCTCCCGTTCCCTCCTCTCTCATTGTGTCTCCTCTCATTCATGTCACTCCCCCTCCACCCAACCCCTGTAATATTAGGGAGAGCAGTAATAAGTCCAGCTTCCTCTGGGTTCTGTGATGTCATCCGTCAGAGCGCGCATCATTATGTGCTTTATAAACTCTGTTGTGTCACGCTGTGCTGGGATAGCGCATATCAATTTAGACAATGGTTAAAAACTGAAATTAGATTGCATTTTTTTGCCAGCTTCAGCCTACATATCTGCTTGTTAAAACACTTGTTCTGTGTTTGCTTTAAAGAAGAATATCTGAGAAGGGTTAAATTTATATTTCTGACTTTTTGGTTTCACAATGATCCACCCTAGTTTTTCCACTGATATGACACTTACCATACCCATATAGCCAATTAAATCTGTGCATATAGCA
>JAOXYL010000043.1:10563513-10582537 GCA_028564955.1 Terapon puta | reverse complement strand
ACACACACACACACACACACACACACACAGTGTCTTTGATTCTCCATTAATCTTTACAGTGAACATTTAGACTGCAGAGGGAAATAGTCAGCCAGAGTTCCTCTATTGAACAACTTCCAATGCGCACTGTCAAATGACGCATCACCATCTTGGAGACAGTGACATCACTGGAGACGTGCCTAATTGTTTTATTTTCCTCCCCCCTTGTTTTTTTTTTTTTTTTTTGCTAATCGTGAAACAATTAAAATCCATTTCTCATTTCCTTGCTTATGGAAAGCTGAGAAAAAATAGAAAGCGTAAATTCTGTTTTTGTTATTGGATTGAGTCACTTGCCAAACTGATTATTTCCCTGCGAGTGCGTGGTACAAAGCTCCTGATAAAACGCTGACGAGCTGTGACGAATGTTTTCATTTTTCTTCACGTTATGCTGACGTACAGATTTTTTTGTAATATATAATGCATCTATTGGTTAGTGCAGAATATGGCGAGATACAGGTATACAGTAATAATAATAAAAAAACAATTGCATTCAAACTGTCAGTCTGTGCGTCTGTCTCCCTTTTTCTTTCTCTGCATCTTTCACTGCGGGACAGAAGTCGGCTCTGCCAGTGATTAGCTTGCTTTGGTTCGCAGCCACGGTGAGAGTTGTATTTTTGAAGCCCATCAGGCCCGTTGCTCTCACTGCGCTGCAACCTCTTGTCTCTGCTGACTCAATTAACTCGTATACTGACACCGGCATGTAAACTGTTGTCTCCACGGCTCTTTAAAAATGAGAGAAAGAATGGGGAAGCGTTGAAATGTTGCTCTTCTTTAAACGCAAACTTTTTTGCCATGAATCTTAAATGTTCTGTTTATAATGTTTTGTCCAGATTTCTCCAAACCTGACCAACTTGACAAAACAATATTAACTTGAGGTTGATTTTTGGACGTTCAAGATCATTTGTTTAAATTTGTGTCTCGTCCATTTATTATTGTTTACCTTATAAACAGCAGTGTCTATCCACTGATGAAGATCGTGTGATATTATGAAGTACAGTGTGAAGTCTCCTGCGAACCTTGTGGTGAGTCAGCTGTAGTTTAAAAGGTCGGACACTCATTTGTAAATGAAATGAAAAGATTGATACCACTCATATGCGTTTGTTAAATATAAGGTCACAGCCAGCAGCTGGTTGACTTAGCTGAGCACAAAGACTGGAAGCAAGGCGATACAGCTAGCTCGGCTCTGTTCAACGATAAGAAAGTGCAAAAATGACGCGGCCAGCCAAAAACAGTTTGGGACATCAGCTCCAATTAAAACCATCTCTGTATGAATTAAACAGAGATTAAGATACAACGTGTTAGTTATTGAGCTTTAGAGCTGCTGGTAGACCTTTATGAAAGATGGACCAGCCATGCAGTTGAATCCTAACCGGTCTGTGACTCACTACAAGTGAAAATATTCAACTTTTTGCCTTGGGGCAGGAGGTATAGTGTTACTCCCAACCTTAGCTAGTGAGTTCATGCCATAGCACTTGTCAGTCATCTTGAGTGATTGGCTTCAACACAGTGAAAAGTCTGGAATAAAAAAAAAGCCATAAAAACGGAAATCTGCTCTTGAGCCTGGTGGTTGCCGGCTCTATAGGAGATGCAACACAGCCACTTTATCAAGGTCAGCTGTCAAGAGGTGTTTTAACTGACTATAATGGCTAATGCCTGATAGCTGCTGTTACACGGTCAGTTATTAAGGTAATATATGTGGGCTATTCAACCAACTACCATCCCTATTTTCATTATATATTGATCCTCAGAGCCCACTGTATCATACCTATTGATTTATTGCCACTCCCCATCCTTACAGGAAACAGAGCTTCCCATCATGCTTGCCTCAAAAAGATTGGCCTCAAGACGACACGTACAGACACGACTAGATACTAAAAGCTCTCTTATAGCCTCCAGGCTCCCTGCTCTGGTTGTCACTGTTTTTCTCTTATTTGTTTGGATTCTTGGAGTGCTCTGAGAGTTCTTCTTCTATTTTTTTTTTAGATGAGAAGTCGAAGTGTTCAAGTTCAACTCCCGCATATATCTTCGCTCCAGTCTGTCTGTCTGCCACCCACTGGTTCCCAGCGTCTCTCTCTCTTCCTCACCGTCTTTCTCTACTTATCTAATTTATATCAATCTAGCAACAGAAGCGTGGAGATCCCTCTTCCTCTTTCCCTCCACCTTTCTGTCTCTGCCTCTGTCTCCACTTTAGGACAGATAATTAATCTCAGATGGAACTCGGAGCCCTTCTCCATGTTTACATCTGCTGTTTGCGCCTCCTTGGTGTCTGTGTGTGTGTGTGTGAGTGTGTCTGGAGTGTATGCACATTTGTATGCACGTTTGTATGTGCGCTACTTTGTGTGTGCATTTGTGTGTGTGACTTGCTAATTTGATTAACGGGTGTAAACAGTTAAGCTAACGGTAATGACTACCAAGCAGTCTGCTGCTGTAGCCAGTGGGCTTCATACTGATTACTATCATCATGAAGATAAACCCATGGAGCAGGCTGTGTGTGCGTGTGTGTGTGTGTGTGTGTGGGTCGTTGCACAGGAAGCAATGTGTGTTTGTGTGCTCCCTGAATATGTGCGTGAATGTGTGCACATACTGTGTTTCCTTATTTGTTTGTGTCTATGTGTGTTGAGTGCTGAAGGCTTTATGCCTTTTTCTGTGTGTGTGTGTGTGTGTGTGTATGTGTGTGTGTGCATGTGTGTGTGTGTGTGTTCTAAAGCCAGGCTCTAATCTATTATACCTCAAAGAGAACTACAGCAGGCAAGGATGAACTGCCAAATTCCCACCTTTAACACCGCTGAGGCTCACAATGAAACAGTGACAGTAAACATGTTGTCCATCACCAATGATATCAACTCCCTGTCGACCCAAAAATGCCAAAACACAGAGGCGATGCCAGTGACGATGATTTCCCAATTTTACAAAAAAAAAAAAAAAAAATGTAATCAGAGACATGAGAGATATCACACAAGCAGGGAAAAATGGGTGTTGCTGGTCATTCGGTTTGTACTTCCCGCTGTTCAACCAATGGCTCTGTCCTAGTGAGGTATGAATACGCTTATGATGCATGTCCTCAATCTAAACCAAAAAAGGTTGCTTGTCATTGCCTTCCAAAATTACAACGCATAAGCATTTCTAATCCGGCAGCCCTCGGCAGGATGTTTGTTCATGCCTTCAAAGAACACAAAATGATTCATGCAGGCTTGTTCCGATCTGCCACCTCTATGGTTATGGTTTAGTTACGCAACTGAAACTGCCTGGCTAAGGTCAGGGAAAAGACGTGGTTAAAGGAGACTGAAGTTGACTGTTGGTAGGAGGCAGCAAGTGAACAGAAATCAAACGTTTTGCATGCACTGCCATTCACCTCGACTTCCTCTCTGAGAGATTTTGCAGCGTATTAATGTCAAATTGCATCCTGTTTGGCTTTGCAAAGATAGTGGACATTACTTGCACAGCCAACTTGGTTACACCTTTGGAAAATGCAAATATGGGTGGTTTAAAATGCGTTTAAGAAATGCCTGCTGATATGTTTTTCTGGTGAGTGTAGAGGGAGTGAGCACACAAACCTGTGGAACTCCAAGACTGAGGGAAAGGAGGAGTTCTCCCTTTCCAAACCCATTTAAAGTGGACCAATCTGTGCATGAATATGTTGAATGCCCGAGATGCGTCACCCACTTTGGCATCATCTGTGGATTTCCTGTTGGAGAAGCGGTCAAAGCCTTCATTAAGGCTTTGACACTGCGCTTAACGAGGAGCTCAAAGAAATTCCTGTTCTTCCGACCTCTTATTAAATCTCAATTATTTTTCCAATTCACTTCAATAATATGTAACTGAATCCTAATTGTTGCGGAACGTTTTGCATCAATAACCTACTTACATAGTTCAATCTGCAGTGGAGTGGTATTCTGATATGCTCCACAATATGTTCCTCCGTTCCCCTCACGGCTCTCCACTCAGCACTTAGGTTCACGCTACTTGCACACAGACGCGTACGCGCACACACACTTGTACACGCTACATGCACAAACACAGGCATGAAAGCTCACAAGCAGAGACGCTAATAAACAGGGAACACACACACAAACACGCCAGCACTCACACAGTGGCAGAATGCAACTGGGAGGCTGCTCCCTTGCCTTGCCTGGAGAGGGAGAAGCTTATTATGGAGCCTTATTGAAGGCTTCAAAGAGTTTAAATTAGGGTGGAGAGGAGGGATTAGGAGACGAGCGAGAGAAAGAGGAGGGGAGAGGCAGAGGAAGAGCGGGTAAGTGAGAAGAAAGGAGGTAGATAGAGAGAGGGAGGAAGTGGGAGAAAAAAAGGGGGTACAAATAGAAAGAGAGGATAAGATGAGAGAAAGGGGATGAGGGGAAGTTGGAGAGGGGAGAGGGGAGGGATGGAGAGGGCATGGGGGAGGAGAGACACAAATGGGAGGAGGTGAGGCAAAGAGTTTGCTGGCTCATGCTGATCTTACACTAGACAGTGTTTGAAGTGATTTCAGAGTTTATTTCCAAGTGGGAGTCACAACACACGCTCGGAGTAAAACTAAGTCACAGCAGTCCTCGCGCAGTCTTTTCTCGCAGCGATTGTTCTCGCAGAATCAAACGGGCGACACCGTACGGAGACGCGTGGCTGCAGGTGCGACAGATGAAACGGTCTGCGCTCATCTCATGTACAAAAACAACACGTGTAACCTTGACAGAGCGAACAAGAGACACACGCCAAAGTAGTCTTAGAAGCAAGCAAAGAAGTAAATGGTGCCGCAATGTGATACAGTAAACTGCTCTCAATTCTCTCTCAGATAAAAAAAACTTAAGATCTGCTTGATGTGATGCTCACCTAAAATTAAAATGAATCTTTTAAAACTTTTCATCCACTGACTAAAATAATTTTTTGTTTTGATGGACTAAAATGCACTAAAACGTGACAAAAACTCCATGAATTTGAAAATGATATGTATAAATATGTGTTTTTCTCAAAAAACACAAAAGACTTAACACTGGAAATAGGTCCTTGATGAGAGACTAAATGTCCTTGAATATAAATTAAGCATTAATCTGCAACATCAACTTGCAACTACTGTTTGCTCGACACCGATACAATTCACTGGATGCTTTATTGGGTTTGTATCTGGCTTCATAACAACAGAACACGCTGACATGAATTACAGGTTGTGACGGAGGAGGAAGGTGGCAAAAGGGAAAGGAAGCTTAAATGAAGAGAGAGGAAAAAAAAACGTGCAGTGGCGAGATGAAAGAGAGGAACGAGAGGAGAGGGACGAGGGGACAGAGCGCGAGCGGGGATGATTTTAGCTGGAGGGATGGGAAAAAGGCTGTCAAGGTTGTTGCACATGGAGCAAAGAGGAAAGACCGGCACGAGCAGACAAGAGCACAGAGGAGAGGAGATCAGAGGAAAATGGAAAGGGAAAAGAGGGAGAAGAACAAAAAAAAGAAAAAAAAAAGGTGGCACCAAAGAGGCGAGTGAGAAGGATGGAGGGGAGAGGAGGAGCGGGAGAGGGGGAATAGTGCGACTCAGAGGGACAGAGAGAGGCTGTCAAGGTCGCTAAACAAGCAGCAGAGACGGGGACCTAAAGGGATTGGCTGCAGTGCTGAACAGCAGTGACCTGTTAGTCATGGTCACACACACAAGCACACAAACAAGGAAGAGAAGGTACAATAAAAAATGAGTTTACTGGCAGAACAGAGATGACAAAGATACACAGAATGGTCCAACAGACAGAAGTGGAGTCGAAAGGGAAAAAAAATGGCGGATTATAAATGTGCTTTGGCTGAACGATGAGCCTTTTCCGAACAGTATCATCCTCCCCTCTTTAACTGTCCTCAAGGTTTTTTCTCAGGAATGGTAAAGGCTGCCACGTGAATGCATGCAGAAGTTTACATATTTCCTTGAAATCTAGTCCACATCAACAGCAAATGACTAAAATTAAATTTAATGAGCTTATCTTTTCTTCCCCCTCCAAGCTAAACCAATTTGGGTCAGTTCAGTTTGCCTGAGAATCGTGTTGTTTTCCTTAAATGCGCCACCGAACTGGGACCCGTGGATGACACATGGCACGCACAGGCGGGCTGTCAGTGTGATAACGTGTCTGTCTGTCAGTCTGTAAAGAGTTAAAAGAGGGAAACATGTACAGCAGAGGTGTGCGTGTCTGTATCTGTGTCCTGTGTGTGTGTGTGTGTCTGCTCTGTGATTGCCCGAGGGAGAACAACATGGCATAAAGTGACAGTCACCTGTGTGTGCGTGTTTGTGTGTGTGTGTGTGCCTTAGGGCATACAAAGGTAACAGCATAGTCACAAAATCAGCCACAGAGTTTGGAATAATTTTACAAACACAAATCAGATCCCATCGTAACATTTCTGCATCTGACATGCACGCAGCAGATCTAGACCTTTTAAAGAAACATACGCTGATTGTGTGCAGTGCCTCTACAGGGACTAGATGTCTCTGTCACCTGTTTCATTTTAAGTTCATGGCATATGATACAAACCAGGGGTTGGCTTTAGCTTTGTCTCCTGGTTCTGTTGTCTGACAGGGGTGAAAAGTAATTCAGTGAAGGTTCACGGGTACATTAACCATTAGGACTCTGTGATATGATGATGTATATGTTATGAGAAGAGAAAAAAAAGAAAAACATTTGCTTCATGTCATTCTCAATCATCGAAATGTTTATGTCACAAATCACACTTTTCTGGTCATTTGGACGATGCTTTGTGTCCTTCAACACGGCATGAAGGATAGTGATCATGACACATAAGGGAGTCATTCTGAACAGCAGAAGGAGTTTGACCAGCTAAGGCCGTTGCATGGATGTAGTCTGAATATGAAAAGTTAGACACTGATAAGAAAACCATACTTTGCAGATTATGCTGCCACATGTGGTCATTTTATATAAATGAATTATTCGCTGAGGTTACAGAATATCATTGGTGTAATGTTAAATCACATGTCATTGAAGAGAGCCGATAGAAAACAAACCAAATGGTCATAGTTTACATATTGACTTTCAAGAAGTGTTGATTAATTCATGATATCAGTGCACTGTAACATACAAGAAAACATTCCACCTTAAAAGTTTCTGGTAATGGATAGATAGTAAATTAAATCATTACCTTAGGAACCATTACCATAGGAATAGCCTTTATATCACCGACAAAATGAGCTACAATTGAACTGCTTCATTGGTGTACACCGGTAAAACAACAAACACTGCTACACCTCTGAAAATGTGCAATATCAGGATATGTATCATTATCTAGATATATGAGCTTATCTATGTTGTGTATGTGCCATGTCTGCACTCCTCAACCAGCACAACCATGGTGTGGTGGGCAACACTAGATAGTCCAGATATATGTGTGACAATTTCTATATACAGTATTTAGCTGCTAAAGAGCCAGATATCAGTCTTAGGACTTGATAGAGACAGACACTGAGTTAAAAGGAGAGTAAAAATTCAGATTAGTCAAAGGCCTCATTCTTGTTGGCTCAGCAAAGTACTGCACCTTGCACTGTTGCATGTTTAATTGTTGGGGCATGTTTTTTTTAAAGGGGCTTGTTGAACTTGGAATCCACTTCAGTATTCACACTGATGATTTTACGTTTTATGCATACTTTCTGAAAACAGGGTGATAATCACGACTTCCAGTCTCAATTTATGGAAATATTGTGTCCTTGTTTGGTTTTTACACCCAAATGAGCTCCATTTTGTAACAACACCAGCAGCTCTGAACCAGAAAATGTGCCCATAGCCTTGGAAAATGTGTTTTATTCCAGGCACCGTACATCTAATTGATTTATTTACACTAAAAAAGCAGTTGCCAATTTCTGCTGAATGTTTCATGTTGTGTCTTCTGTAGTCTGCTCTTTGAGGACTTGGCAGCACTATCAGCTTTCTTATCATTGTCCCTGTTGGCAGAATAAATCAAATTGTTATGAAACAGGATTGGCGCGCAGCTCAGGGATGACCAGAAATAACAGCCTGAGACTGAGGATGTCTGTAGAAGTAAAAAAATATTAATGGAAAATGAGTTATATGGATATATTTTGTTGTATTCATGACAAATATCCCAATGGTCTCCCTCTCACTCCCCATCTTTCTCTGTCTCCATTTGTCACTGACATGCAAAAACCCACACTCAAACACACACACACACAGATTATAGTGTGACTATCATAAGCGTTATCTCTGCATTGCAGACTATTAAACATTGATGTGTTGTTATTGTAACAGCAGCAATCTGGATCATCCAGGCTGAATGACCCAAAATAAAAAACACTTTGGCTGGCGACAACACGGATTCTCTGATAAACAACTGTTTTGTCTGCAGTGAACAATTAGAGCAAGCTTTGCTGGGACCCATTTTGGTGCAAGATAATCTTTTTTGGGAAGTTATTGTTGTTTTTTTAGAACCTTTTTTGAAAACCGGTTTCCATTAGCACTACTAAGTGCTGTGAAACGCTCAGAAAAAGCTGTAAATAGTGCCAAAAGTTATAGGACCGAAGAACTATCTACACATACACACACTTCAGCAGGGCAATCTAAACAAATTGACTGGACTACCTTTCTCTCCATGACGAAATTCATACTTGTTGCACCCACTTAATCCCAGCTCTGCCGTCACCTTTACCACTTTGGTTTGTGAACAGTCCCTATATTTTTCCAGACTGCTTTCTGGACAACATCATTTACGATCTGCATATGAATGGAGAGGCAAGTTAAAATTCTTCAGTAGAAGGTTTATTTGGTAATTCCTGTTTTATTTATCCTCATCACATCTGCTTCCACAAGGTGCAATGTCTCTGCAACTGAGATGATCAGGAGAGATAAGAGATGAGAGAAAATTAAACCAATTTTTCACGTTAAGACTGGTGGACTCACCATAAGGAGCGCTCATTTTGTTAATTGCAGGTTTATAATGTCCCCTCTGGTGCTGGAGGATTTCCAAATAAATAAAAAGGTTCTCTTGGTTTAGTCTTGGAGATATTCAAGTTGTAAATGGGGGGGACTGAGTTTGAAAGATATGGATATTTACTATGCAACTGAGTTGCATTATGGGACAAGTAGGATCAACTTTCCGGAGCTTCTGGACCCATACTAGAATCTTGAGCTTCCTGGAGAACAGCACATCTACAGCTCTAGTGGTGTAACTAAAAAGTCTCATCAACAAAGTGTTCAAACCCTGCTCACTCTCACATCCACACAACTGGCCAATCAGGTTCAAACACTTTGTCTAAAGCATAGTGACTCCATAACGAAGAAATGATACCATATCTTGGGACCCTTAATCCATTTCTTACATGTCCAACTTTAAAGAAGAGCAATATTTATTCGCTGGAGTATCCCTTTAGGTTTTCTCATCCACAGGTGTCCCGACGGCTCAGGGGGACCACTGAGGAAAGAAGAAACTCGACAGACAAATTCAAGTTAAAGAATATGTGTGAATGTCTCTCCATAGTGGAATTAAGGAATTACCGGCTTCCAGGGTGACTAATAGACGGACCGAAAGGTTGGTTTAATTCAGATGAGACTTGTGCCCCCTCTCTCTGACTCTTTCTCTCTCTCTCTCCCTTCCTCTCAATGTGTGTGTGTCAGCAGCTCAGTCAAGCAGGATAATTCAGTTCTCACTCTGCGGATAAGGACTTCTATCCAGCTTTAGTCTGTCACAACATTTGTTCCACATTTAAATTAGACTGCTGCAGTGGGATGATTGCATATAGATTTAGAGAGGATGGGCGGGAGGGGGGTAAAAAGGGGAGGGGGGGTGTGGCAAAGGAAAGAAGAGAGAGTAGAGAAAACATGAGGGAGGAGAGGAGAGGAGAGGAGAGAGACAAAGGAGGGGAGATGGAAGAAAGGAAAGAGGAGGGAAGAGGGAAGACACAAAGGAACAGTACTACTTTTCCTTGCCAGAAACATTCAGTACAATCAACTGTTGTTGTTTCACCATCAGTCTGGTCCCCATGACAACTGCCCTGGATTCCGATGCATGCATCTCACACAACAACAACACACATCTATTATAAATAGGCTGGAAATCAAACATACAGTAACATGTGAAAATACCTGAAACTATGCAAATGTACTCAGAAGTGCCACGTAGAGCACACAACCACTTCACATGGACCATACTTTTATTTTACCATGGTTGAGCTCTTTTGAACTAATTTTACACTGCATCATATTTTCAAACTTGTCATATGTTTTGTACGGACATTCAGATTAAGACTATATGTCCCCAGTCCCAGTTTGAGTACTTACCTGCTATCTCCTGATACAGAATCAGATCCAATATGTTTAATGATCTAAATTTGACCTGCTAACAAAAAGACTGAAAAGTGTAATAAAAATGTAATAAAAATAATCTTGAAACTAAAGTGATGTGATCGTCTAGAAATAAACTCTGTGTCTATCAAGTGACTCATGGGATTGCCAACCAGGCCCTTAAGACTTATCATTTAAGTTATTTAGTTAAAGGAAACAAGTCTGAGCATCACAGTTACTGTCAGTGGGGTGGGGGGGTGCTAACTTACAAACCCTGTCTGGGCGCCAGATAAAGTTAGCCGGTTTTATAAAGAACCTGGTAAATTCCTTCAGTAAGCTTTAGTATATGTGACACAAACTCCACTAAAACACTGCTGTTTAAATTTGGTTTACACTGTGTGGTAAGTAAGGCAGGTGGATATATTGATGTTTAAGTCATAAAAGCTCTGGATAAATGTATTCTTGGATCAGGAGAAGCATAGAGTGGAAGCTTCCTGTTTTCACTGTTCAGTGTATTCTTACTAAATACATTATAAAACCATTCGCTGCTCATTCCACAGCCAGAAGCAGTGTGTGTGTGTGTGTGTGTGTGTGTGTGTGTGTGTGTGTGTGCTGGTGTTTGTCTGTGTGAGCACTGCTCTGGGTGTGAGTAAGAGAATGCATGCAGTTTTTTTTTGCTGTGTGAGTGTGTGTGAATCTTGTGTATAAGACTTTATGCAAGCATATTTTAAGCAGTACATATGTCTTTGTCTGTATGTATGTCTGTATGTAAGTCTGTGTGTGTGTGTATGTGTGTGTGTGTGTGTGTGTGTGTGTGTTGGTGTCTGTCATATCCAGCGAGAGAATCTTTGCCTGAGCATGATCTCCCCATCTCTGTGTCTCCCACACTTCCTGTGTTTCTCCCCCCTCTCTCCCTCTCTAAGCGATGGTGACAGTTGTTCTTTTTAAAGCAGAGTGGATCAGAATGCAGGCGGAGTGGCTGTTAATTATGGATGGCCTGTTTATCCTCCCAGGAGCACCCAGGGAGGAAAAACATCCATTCTAACTTTGCCAGCTAACACCTCGACCGTGCTAATATAACTGGAGTTCACATACTGAAAGTAACAGCCCTGCTAACCTCTGTGCAATGTACACATACCAAACACAAGAGTGATTCATCTCTTAACTGTAAACCACTCAGTAACTTAAAATATACTGAATCAACATAGGAACAACTTTGATGTGGACTGGTGTTATTATCATAACACCCCACCCCCACCACCCTCCCTAATTTTCCAAAAAATTCTTAATTATTTTTAGAAACTTTCGAGTTTCAGTAGATTTATGAAGATCCTGGTAATTTGTTGATTATTATTTATATTTTTTCACATCAGTCAGTCTGTGTGTAAATTGTAATTTTACAGGAGAAGAGACTGAACTCTCATTCTTCACTCAAATATTTTGTACTAACTCTAACGTAGTGCACCTCAGCAGGAGCTTCAGTATTTGATTTAATCGTAAACCTTTCAGAACCCTTCTCTTTTTAAGGTTTAGCTTTTAACATTTGAGAATAAAGTTATGGATAATGTGTGGATAATAAGTCAGCAGAGAAAAGCAGAACTGCAGCAGTTGTAAGTTGATAACATAGTTTACATAAAACCTGTGTATGATATGAACAGACAAGTGCAGGTGGAAGAGAGCACAGTGGTGAGAATAATACCCAAGATTTATTTTGGCCTTTGGGCAAGTTACTTACGTCATTAAATGTTAATTAGCAACATCTGATCTCAATCTGTATATTAGTCTTCACACTCAACAAATGCAAGGACAGAAAAATTATTCACTAAGGTTTGTCTGCCTCTTTCTAGATCCTGGTATTCTCTCAACCTGTAACCAAATCCAGCCTGGAACTGGCTGACTGAGCTCGATGCCCGTCGGCTGTGTGCCTCTTCACCTGTCTCACTATCACATTTCATCTACATAGGCACTACATCTCGCACAAAAAACATCTGAGACAGCAAAATGCGTCAAAGATGTTGCAGCATGAGAGCAGTAAATAAGAAGGAATGTGATACTTTATTGATCTCTGTAGGGAGGATCTCTCCTCTCGCTCACTCCACAGGCACTTCAGAGTGCAGGTCAGTTGTACAAAAGCACCACTGGAGCTGGTGGAGATTCAGTGTCTTGCTCAGCAGGATAAATGTTCACTGCTTGAACCTGGAGCCTTCAGATGAATGATGGCTCGCACAAGCGCGCACATAACCGAGAAAAGAACTAAAGCTACAGGAGTTTAGAGCAGGCAGACAACAAAGGTCATCTATAATTCACTCCTCGCACGCCCCTGCCTTGTGTGTCTCCACGTCTATCTCGACGTCTCTCTTTTACCTCTGGAATGAAGGGTATTCGCAGAAAACCAAGCTGCGGTTGTTGACTTGCTGTTTTCACCGTGTTTAATGCAAATGAATGTTGCGTGCCCCCCACAGCAGTGAAATCAGAACATGCTGGAGGTTCACATCTTTCAAAATCTTTCAGTTTTTCAGCAAGAAATGTTTGGCTGCAAACAGGTTTTCATTAGTCTTAAACAGCAGCAAAGACTTTTTTTTATAGGATGTGCTTTGAAGCACTGCTGGCTAAAAGAGGTTCGGAGCCTGACACACACACGCACACATGCATGCACAGAAGGGTGTTTCCCATATATTGTCTCTGGCCAATTAATCCCTTCCTGAGGTTTCACAATACACATTTAAAAGCACATGAAGATTGTTTCATGGAATAGGAAACACCGGAAGATGAGGGAGATGTATACAATATGAAAACAATACACTGTTGCATATGCAGTATATGAACTACATTTCTCTACCAGTGTGGCCTTATAGCCTTTATTTACTGTTGTTTTGTTAAGATCCATCATTTTTATTGTAACCATTCATTCTTGGGAGCCGAAATATACACGAGGTGTGAATTACACAAGCTGCCTCGCTGACTTGTATGGAGGCCCTTACAAATGATGCCTAAAGCATAGTCATTATATTTGGCAGACAGCAAATAAACCAAAATAAATCCAGTTGCATTTTACAGGAGGGAATTTCAAACTGTGATAGTAACCTTTAAAAGGCACAATGCTATGCTATTTAAACTGAATATATGCACTACCTTCATATCATCGGAACTTAGATTTTTTTTATTTTATCGACAATTTCCAGACGATTTGCAAAATGGCAAAATGTTCCCTGCAGAGTTTAGTCAGGTAAGATGCATTTGTTTTTGGTGGATGCATCTGACATAGAGAAAAAGTACAACTTTCCCATGATGAAGATGTGGCATCCTGAGGGGCACAAGCTCCAGAGTGCTAATGTCAGTGTGAATGCAGACAAATTAGCAGCTACAGTGAGAGTGAGCGCCCACTCTGGTTTATATTAGCTGTCGAGCTGTATCTGTAAAATGTACTCGTGTGACTCAGCTGAGATCGAGCCTGAGTAAACACTCTTTTTAAACCCTGGCGCCGAGCTGAGAAGTCTTGCTTGGGGTTTTCAGATGAATGCGTTTATCTGCGACTGCCTATCTCATCCTCAAAGCCCCAAACCAATCAGTCAGTTCTCTGATGACAGAGGCTCATTTAGCTCTTTCCTGATTGGTTCTGAAGGCAAGAAAAGAGCGAGGATTGCCCCAGTGGGAGGTTGGGAATTGGAGTTTTGAAGTTCTTTATGTGTTTCTCTTAATTTCCTCAAACTCTTTAATGTTTGTCTATATTTAATGTGTGTGTGTGTGTGTGTGCGTGTGTGTGTGTGTGTCTGCATGCTTTTCTTGCAAGCGTGAACGCGGTCGACTTAGTAAGACAGTGTAATCGGGAGTGTTTGCAAGAAAGCCTGTGTGTGTGTGCATAGAGAAGTTTTTAATTAGCTAATGCCGCAACACATTGTGGCAATATGTGGTAGACAGAAAACCAGATGTTTATTGTTTTTAATAGTCTAACAACGGTGATCTCTGCCAGTGCTGCATGGTGGAAAGTGTCGCCTACTGAGTGTGCAGTCAGAGCCAGAGGAAAGAAGTACTTAGTAACAACTTTTGCCCTCGACTGTGGAGATGAGGACAAACTGATTGATGTCTTTTTCCATCTCAGTGAGAGTCGCATTTAAAGTGGAAAATATGCCCATTTTTTAAAAGGCCCTATCACTCTTTAATAACAGTCAGCTGCTGTGGGATACTGGCAAAAATGCTTTCCTCCTGAACGCGGAGATATTTATTTGTCCAAGCAAAATCTGTATTTTTTCAGATGAATTGCAAATTTCAACCATAACACCCACCACCCACTCCACTCAAAGCAGTGTTTATATTATTTACCCAACATTATTAAATGTTTCAGTCAACTGGTACACAGCGACTCAGGAGAGGTGAAGGCACAAAGCTTGAGATGAGAGAAAGAGCGAAAGGTAACACAAGAAAAGTTTCGTCTGTGTATCCCATGTTTGAATAAACTGCAGGATAATTAGAGTAATTATGCTGTATGTAAAGTTTAAATCTATGCACCTGCTGAGGTAACACAGAAGTGACTGGCATTGATCAGCAGCACTTATAAACCCTCACAGATATTTAATGGTTACTGAGCCAGGAAGAGGACGAGCCAGAGGAAGATGATGCACATTAAACAATAAATGGACAAGCAAGCTAGCTGATTGGTCTCTCTGTGTCTTAGTCGCTGTTTTCCTTCCAGCAATTTTACTGGACATTTTGTGGCATACATTAGCATTTAGGTGAGCTGCGCTGTGTGTCTGTTGACATGAAGACAGCAGCCAGAGAGCATGGGACGAGATGAGAAACAAAAGAGCAGCGACGCAAACAAGCAGCCGGTTTAAATGACCAACAATGCAGCTCCTTGCTCGTGGAGGAAATAATTCAAACCATGGAGGCAAAACAGTTTGTGTCAGGCATGAGGAAATGAAATATTTAAAATCCAACAGTCACACAATTATACTTTTAACTGTGTCAATGATTTCCTTTAGTAAAGTCACCATGGCAACATGAAGAACAACATCCAGTGCGGATTGACTGAAAGCGAGAAAGAGACAGAGGAGGATCTGCGGGGAGTTGATTCGTAGCCACACTCCAGACAGATCTCTGTGAGCTTAAAAAGACTCCAACATTTTAGTGTTGCACTTCCATAAAGTCTGGGGACTTGAGAGAGACATATTGAAACTGAATATTCTAAATCAATGCGGCAGAGCCTCAGATATCCCGACTTAAATCTATAATCTGGCTCAAACTCCAAAAAAGTTCCCACAATGCAACTTCCTGACTGGTGACAGTCTCCAAGCCAAAGCTGAGATAGCGTGATGTGATTTCAGTGACTGGAGAAACAGAAAAAAAGCCACAGAAAACATTGTGCGACTCTTTTATGTAGCAGGGCTCATCACCAGCAACTTGACAAGTAAAATTGATGAAGTGCCCTTTTAATTCCACGAGAACAAACTCCAGGTACATCTGTATTTGTCATTTTCCCCCCAATGTGATGAATACAGTGAATCATTAAATAATGTTAGCAGGTGCAGAGTGAATTACATTTTTCGTCAAGGTGGCCGAGACTAATATTAATGTGCAGGATAGGCTTAATGTTCTCCTTCTCACCCTGTCCAGTCTCAGCCTCTTTCCCTCTTGCTATCTCTTTCGCTGTCTCCCTCCCTCCCTCCCTCCCTCCCTCACACACACACACACACACACACACACACACACACACACACACACACACACACATACACACACCGTTAGGACTGGAAAAGACCAGGAAGTGCCCACAGGCTCTGGCCAATCAGAGCCCAGCACACAGCAGGAAAATCACCCTAGGCCTGCCCAAAACACCACACACTCACACGCACACATACACACACTGGCTCATGTGCGTCCAAGGACACACACATATACACACAGACTCTCCTATAGGTTGGGTTGCCATAGTGCCTAGGGAGTAACACCAGCACAGAGAGGACACTGGGAAGGACTGCAGACACACATGCACACACACATGCGAGTACACACAGGTTCTCTCTCTCTCTTTCACGCGCGCACACACACACACACACACACACATACACACACACACACACACACACACACACACGTACACAGGGGAACAGGATAAAAATACTGTGCTGACAAGTCAATTAATCAGATGTGAAGGTGCTGAGCAGAACAATCCTTTACAAGGCTGGAGTTCAAAAACACTGTGTGTGCGAGTGTGTGTGCGCTATTGAAGTTTCTGTGCTTAATAACCTGTGTCATAAGCTGTTGATCAGGACATTTTAAAGAAATAAGTTTAAATGGGTGAATTTGTATTATATCGGGTGAGAGTTGCTCTATTTCTGACTCCATGTTTCTCTCTATTTTGGTTGTACTTTTTGCTTCCACATACAAAGGTCACTATACACCTCAACACAGCAGGTGTGTAACTTCAAATTATGGATCGATATGTGCATGATAAAACGCATTTTGCTTGGAAATTCAAGGGTTCAAGGGTGTGTGGTGCCTTTAATGATGAAAACCAACCAGCTGTCTTTTTATTTACAGCTTTTCAAATAAATACTGAAATCACAAGATTAGAACTACTAAAACTTAATTTCGACTTTATGTTCCTCAAAAGGGTAAAGATAATTGCTGTAAGGAACCAATACAAATATGTGTGAAAGAAGGGCAGACTATAGTAATGTATAATGCAGGTTTATGGTTTGTAAAGCACATTTTGACAATAGGTGTTGTATCTGTGACTTGCTTCCCATTAAGTCAATTATTTAATATCATTTACAAATCAATAACCAAAATAACTTGATAAATTGACTAAATCTGGAAAGAAACCCTACTGGAACTGTACTCTGTCACTTGTGAAACCAAATGTAGTAATGATGTTAGAGAAAGCAGTATTGCACTGACAACTGCTGAGAGATTAAGTTTCTTAAATGCAATAGTTCTTAAATGTAGGAACCATGAAAAAGCACTGAGTGGATTGAAATGACTGGTATTTTCATAGTCCCATCTGGCTATTTTTTCTGATGGCTGGTGGAGTGTTAGATTTCTTATTAACTCAAGTAAAGATTTATTGATTATTTTTCAGATGCACAGCGCTCATCTGCACCGTGATGCCATGGTTAGAAATCCTGATTCCACAGGTAGGGGCCAATAACTTTGTGAAGTAAAAGTGCAGTAATAAAACGGACTTCATAAATCATCAATGGCCGGTCGGTACTGTCAGCACCACTCAAGTGTGTTGACTTTGGCTTGAAATCAACAGTGTGACTGACTGACTGACTGACTGACTGACATCTCCTGAGCGGTGCTGAAAGCAGTCAATCAGCAGTGGGTACTGCAGTAATGACAGGGATGTGTGCACTCCCTCAGGAAGAGCTGTCAGGTCAATGGATCACTGCCACTCTGACACACACACTCTCTCTCTCTCACTCTCTCTCTCTCTCACACACACGCACACACACAGAAAGTGAAACAATACATCCACTTCTAAAATATGCTGCCATTTTGCCTGTGCACACACAATACAACTCTCAAACATGCAAACAGTTCAGTGTTGACAGACTTGAGTGCTGCTGCTGTCCTGTTATTCATTATGGATTCTTCCCAGGGGATTGACATGCACACACCAATACAAACACATTTCAAGTACTCACTTTGCATCCACTGAATTGGATTATAACTGACACTGTATTTAAATGACAGTAGTTCAAGGTTGGGGATATCAGAGGATACAAATAGTATTGTCTGCACCAACTGCAACTGCAGAGAATGTACTGTATTTTGCTAGCTGATGGATGCCACCTAATGCTGTTTGTTCTGGGATATTTTATCTGGGCTGCGTCTCGGGCCGAGCAACTACATTTTCTCAGTTTGGGTCCCAACACGACGAGAGCACTAATATGTTTTAAATTGGCCTGAGCCCTGGGGTAAGAAACTACATTCCCTCTGTTTGGGTTCCTCTGTGACAGAAGAACTATTATATTATAACGGACCTGGATCACAGACTTATTTTCTCATCAGAGGTGAGGACTGAACAGTTTTTCACTGTTGCTGTTGGTAGCAATCCTCATTTGTTGGTTAAATAGTAATATGTCCAAAATCTAGACAGAGAAATAACCATCAAGAAAATAAATCTACCTCACAGCACGGTTTAAAACATTTATGAACGATGAATTAAAGCTTCTGTTACTCAAATTTACTCAGCCTTTGACATGTATTAAATGATAACAATTTCAAATGTTGAGTTCAACAGCAAAAATCCCTGGGTCTACATAAATCGTTAGACTCCACGATTATTTATTATGCACCAAAAGATAACATGCAGGGAAAATTTCTCTTCAAAGCAAATCATTACTTTAATATCACCTGTTAAACAATGCAATAACTACTTTTTGAGCACAAAATGTTGCCATGAATGCAAAAACGAACATGGCTATCAAGACTAGGTACTGGACATTCATATTTCTTATCAACCCTTGATTGAACGCAACAAATCGACAGCTTCTGAGAGGAAAAGGCAGGGCAAAAATCATCACAAAATGTGGTTTGGACAACATGTATGGACTCTACTTGCTACATCGTGTTTCTGATCTCTCAGTGCCTTGCACCTCCTGTTGTGCTCTGCTCCTCCGTCCACGCTGCCTCGACTGCTTCTCCCTCCTTCTTAAACAAAAGCAGAATAACCTTTCCACTCTGGCCTAGACACCAGATTGAATTTGTTGCTCCCGTCCC
>JAOXYL010000043.1:10506770-10520346 GCA_028564955.1 Terapon puta | reverse complement strand
CACACACACACACTCAGCCATGAGTCAGAAAGGCCTCTTGATGTTCTCATCAAGCCAGAAGGCACAGCAGGGACTGACGACTCACTGTCAAGAGACAAATCAGCACGCAAGCACACACACACACACACGCACACACACAAACCCAGGACAGGAAGAGTAATGTCTAAACATTTCCCCCTGAGAAGCACTTTTTCTTTCATCAAAAAGTTAACTATTTGCAATTCTGCAGGTCGAATATGTAAATTAAATTCTAAAATCCATTTTTTGGGGTCTGTTTATTTCTTGTCAAATTGAATATAAAGAGATGTAACGTGCATGTGTGTGCGCTTTGTCTATGTCAGTGTGTCTTTGGAGGGACACAGGACACAGTTATTTCCCTCTCATTTATTTATAAAACAGAGTGACAGATAATACGGATGTTTAATAATTGCCAAACTATCAGGTAAGCACATAAAGTCTGTCAGTCAAG
Organism: Terapon puta; assembly: GCA_028564955.1. Lineage (NCBI taxonomy): Eukaryota > Metazoa > Chordata > Actinopteri > Centrarchiformes > Terapontidae > Terapon > Terapon puta. The sequence continues at coordinate 10,519,877 of JAOXYL010000043.1, read as the reverse complement.
GTTTGTGAGCACAGAGGGGGTAGTAAGAAACAAGTCTATAACACACGAGTGACTCGTTCTAAAATGTATATTTCACGTCCAACCTCCCTCACTACTTTCTTTCGACATAAAATGTTTCCAGGATCATTGTCTAAACTGCTGTAATCCTCCCAGACTTTGTGTTATGAATCCTATATCAGCTTCTACAGCATTCACTCTGACGGCTTCACTAGCTCCTCAGAGGCAAAATAATTCATAAGCCTGCAAGACACATTGGATCTGAGCCCATAGACGGGGCCATGCATCAATCTAAGTTATCTCGGAAGGTCTTAACATTACTTAATGTCTTACGTCTCTGACGCTTCATCTTATGACTTTTGTGTGGTTCACTTAGGCCTTTTTCACAGAGGATATTTTGACACGTCTCAGTAGGATAAGCACAAGTCTAAATAATAAAATTAATGATGACTGGATTCCATTCAGCTGCACCAGTTTCAGGGTCCTGGTATCACCGTCATGGCTTACTGGGACACTTGAATGACACAGAGCAATTGTTAATGTCATTAGCAAACATCTGTGTCTTTCCTACTCCAGTCAGTCAAAAAGTCTGCTGTGAAAAAGAAAGAAATTTAAGACTAAGACTAAGATTAACAAGCAGTGTTTCACTCCAATAAGGCCCAGCGCAGATGCTAAAAGTGTTTTCTACCTCATAAAAAGTTTTAAAAACCTTTTCTGAAACCCGTACTGTTTACTTGAAGTCTTTTTATTGTCCGCCATTCATGGTACCTCAGCCACCAAAAGAGGGCATCAACATGCACCATCATCCTCTGCAGTTGGAGTACAATACCAAGAACTGTTCATCAAAACCCAAAAGAGGCGATTTTAACTCTAGAGTTCATCACAGCATATAAAAAAGGATTATTCTCACTGCATTCATTTACAGCACAAATGCAGTGACAATACACAACGTCATTCATCGCAACATGTGAAACAAATGCCTCACTTTCATTTGAGTCTCCCAGTAGGTTTATACATGTTCTTAACTAGTCATACTGGCCATCGTGAAAAACGAAAATAAGGTGGAGTGGAGGCAAAACAGAGACGCCCACATGCAGTTAACTACAAGCTACATGCACTGATTTACAACAATACTTTGACAGCAAATGTGAAGGTGAACGCTCGACTTCTCAAAATCAAAGTCAATATAAAACATGAGATTTTACTTCAGGGATGATCGCTTTCAGTGGAACTAAACTTTACCTCCAAACCTTCTGTTGAAACTTCACTTCAGTCGGTGGTGTGAGTGGTTGGTGATGCTAAAACGATAACATCCAAAGGCTTCGGCGATGTTGCAGATCAAGTCGTCCATTTGTCCCTTTGGCTCATTTCCCACAATGTTTGTATACACAGTACATGCTTTTAATTGCCTGTAATTAAGTACTGGCAACTGTTAACGCCTTCTTGCAATCTGGTGTTTTTCCTCCGTGTCTTTATCAAATGCTATTATCACAGCACTTACAGTAAGAGCAGCTTCTGTTTTCAGTGGCTACATTCAACTGTCGCACAATTGTGGATTAAAAAAACGGTGCCTATGAAACCAGCACGTTAGGATTATGGGTAAAGTTTAAGCAAATGGTTGAACCTTCACCTTCACCTCAGTCACCTTTGATAATGTAAAATCGGATGGATCACTCCAAACCTGTGCAATAATAAGTTTAATACATCCATCATTACAGTATAGTCTAGTAAAGGCCCTGCAAACCCGCAGTCCACCCCCACAGGTTACTTCACTTAGTCTGGCTAATTAGACTCCTCTCAGGACTGTGTGGGAGCATCAAAACGGTGCTTGACTGGCATCTCCTTTTTAGTTTTTTAACCTGCTAAGGAGCAATAAATCACACTTTTACCATTTTTATGCAACAAGCAGTCCAGTGACCTCACTCGATATCCTCCCACCTTCAACCTGAGCGAACGTCTAATCAGCCACATTAAGTGAGAATACCTGGGCGGGGGAGCAGTACCAAATTTGATGCATTTACTTTTGGTGGGAGATGGACATGAACAGGATTTTCATGACGCAGCAGTGTTGCAGGGTGTAGGATAAACATCACATCTGTATGATCATTTTTTCCCCAGTGATACTGAAAAGATACATAGATGATTAACCTTAAATGAATGACATCAGTATCATATCACAACAAACTAAACCTGCTGAGATCACCTGTACCTGCACGGTCGCCACCCACCTCATATAAACTCTCCATGATTTTTTTTTTTTTTTTTTTTACAGATTTTGTGTCTTGTGGGAGGCCCCATTACAAAAACAACCACTTGCAGTCAAAGCACAATGAAGTCTAGGTAAACTTGTGGATATATTGTATACCACGACATAGCCTTCATATAAGTTTCACACTCATTTCTGCCTGTGCTGAAGTCTAGATTTGAAAATCCAGAAGCACAATAGAGTTTCTGCTTGATTTTGGCTTTTGGTACGTGGCAACACTGTGAAGCAGCCTTAGAACATTTTCTCACAAAGAAGGAGGCACAGTGACCTCGTACAGCCCTGACTAAGAGGAATGACTGTGGACTTTGTGTCAAACCACACCGTTATGAAATATATCGTCTGTGACACTCTTGCCAAAGTGCTCTCTCCACAGGTGGGCTTTTTTTTTCTCCCCACCCCCCACACATCAGCCCTGTGAGGGTGGTGTGTGCTTTTGACCTTCGTCTTTCCAGCTCATGAACTCTGACAGGGTGAGTTGGTGTTTCTCTTTCGAGTCCTCTTCGGAGCAGGAGTGAGAAAGAGATTCTATAAACTCAGATGCACACAAAGGACTGAGAGGCTGCTGTGTTCTCTGATAGCTCCAAACTGGTTAAGGATCAATAATGCAGCCATAGCTACAGTGTAGTGATGCAATGAACTGACAGGACGGACTGACTAATAGGGTCAGACTGTCCTCATACTGACAGCAGCTGTGGATGAGGTGATCTGCACTGTGTGTCTGTTGTCATCAGTATGCTATTGAAAATAGTTTTTATGACATTATTTCTCTTTGGCTTAGTCAGAAATTATCACAGAAGTGGACACAGTAAGCATGTACTGACCTTAAGTATGAAAGTGGAAGAAGAGCCTATAATTGATAAATCATATATACTATAAGATGGCTAAAACCTCTTTAATAATCAAACATAAAAAACATTTTTACAGTGCGACACAGTAAATGTAAATTGCAGCGATGCCTAAACATACTGTGCAGTGAGTTTCTGACTGGATCGATTCTGTTTATACATTGATAAAAATGGGTAATATGCAGAGAAAAGTGCATTTTGAGGGATATCACAAACATACTTTAGCCCAGGGCATCACCACCAGCACACTGAGAGTGAGAGAGGAGACAAGTGACGAGCACGAGGACTGAATTCTCAGTCAGAGAGCACATTTAGAAGAAACACAAAAAAAGGTGAGGGCAGAGGCGAGGCTGAAGAGTGGATTCAATAAGAGAACAAAGCCAAGAACTAAACATAAGGAGAGACATTTACAGATATTTACTGCAAAGTGAGACATATCCACGTAGATTTCTCTGCGTGCCATTTCCATATGTGGTATATGTTTTGAATTTTTTTTCCTCTTTCATTTTGTTGAACATCATAATTCATGATTGATCTTGAAAATTGCAGTTTGAAAGGTGCTCCCAGCCACATTTCCTGGCCCACATCAGCAGTTTGCTGGAGTTTTTATGGAGACAGTTCAGTTGTTATCAATGGAGTATACCTCTTTTCTTTTGCGTTTTATTTGGTCAGACCACTGTTGTTTTGTGTGTAAAGCTTTCTTGCCGTGTTTTACAAATGAATTCAGGCTGACTAAAGATTAAACCTGTTACATTTATTCTTTAAAATTCAGCAGGTGTTCTTTAATTCTGTAATCTTAACAGCTATAGACACTTTTCTGCTCAGGCCTGAAGCGTGTGTGTGTCTGTATGTGTGTATGTTGACTCCAGCATGTGCCTACCAGGGGAGGGATGGTGTGTGTGTGTGTGTATGTCTAGCTAAGGAGGAAACTCGGGGAGACAGTTGCCACCACCATTTCAGCACCCAGCAGTAAAGTATTGATCTCTTGTTTCAGCGGCTCTCTCTTTTTCCTCCTCTCTCTCATCACTCTCTCTGCTCCTGTCTTCCATCCCACTCTTCACCCCCCTCTCGCTCTTTTCCACCATTTCATTACCACTTTGTTTAATTACATTTTATTTTCTATTCCATTTCTTATTTCTTATTATATATGTTTAATATCTCCCCGAACCCCCCTGGAAACAAGTCTAATATAATTTCACTCTGCTATTTTTTCACCCCTCTCCTCATCCCCTTTTCCTCTCTTTGCCTAGTTTCTCAAATTCTCCTCACCCCTCCTTTCCTCATGCTGTTTTTCCTCCCTGTGCATCCCTCTTTCCTGACTCCTACAGATGTTAACCTTGTAGCGCAGTTTCCTCAGGTTGGAGAGACTCGGGGAAAGAGAGGGAGAGGAGACGATGCAGAGCTCAATACCTCCACCCTCAGGTGATGGCGTGAACTCTCACAGCTTGGCTGTAATAAAATCAAACCTTGATGATTCATGGATTTTTACAGCAGTACTGTGGAGGGCTGTAAATCATTTTAAGATATCGTCCACATAAACCTTGGCGTGGAATCATCGTTCCTATGCAGACAGAGATGTATAGCACCGGCGCGCTGCCTTCACGAGTGTCTGCTGTTCACCTGGAGACTTTAAAAAGGAACTTAAAAACCTTTTTATTGAGGTTATTGTTGTCTGTGAAGGGCTGAAGTAAAATGGTTGGATCTTTCTACAGCATAGATTTAACATTTTTAACTGAAAAGGTAGTTTTGTGTGCGGTATCTAAGATGAAGAGAGAAACAGACAGAAACAGACAGACAAGGAGACAGACAGACAGACAGACAGATAGTTATGTTGTGCAAAGAGCTTGGAGAAAAACACAACTCAACATCTGTGAAATTAGCAACGTCTCAATGGAGTTTCTTGCTGTTGAGACAATAAATGATCTGATTCTCCACATGTGCAAGCATAATATTAATGAAAGTAATTACAGTGAGACAAAACACAACAACAAACAACCCATATGTTAAATAAAAGCACAGCAAGAGGAGGCAGAAAGCATAAAAGCACTTCGCTCTCCATGGTCTGACACAAGTCCTGACTGAAAGTTTGTTAACAGCTAAAAAGAAATTAAATGCAGCCCTCCCTCTTTGAACATATTCCTAACAATAGTTACTTTTAAGGTGGTAAAACATGTGACACAAATATGTAATATAATATTATGTCTATTCTTTTATTGTTATTTTTATGTTTATCAATAAGCCATTGCACCAGGTGAGAAAAAAAAGAGACCATAATCTGTACATATTAGTCATCACATTTAAATGACTTTGATGAATTAAACAGCACACACTGATACACAAAGTACCTGCACCCAGGTGTTTCCACACTTGAGAAGAGTATTTACAGAAATGAATGAAATTAAAGGCCTCAGTGCCACAGTGCTAAAAAGACAGAGATGTGGGAGAAGAGAAGGGTAAAAAAAGGGGAGGCAAAGATGGGAAGGATTAGAAAGAGGATGTAAAGGAGAGGTAATAATGGGAGGGGACAGAAAGAGGAGGAAGAACCGACAAGAAGAGACTGAAGACAGGAGAGCCGTGTGGGGAAGAGAAGGGAGGAAAAAAGAGGAGGGAGAGAGAGGGACTGGGTGAGAAAGTCGGGAAGGGGAGGATAATAGGTGTGCGTGAGAGAGAGAGAGAGTGAGAAAGTGTGTGTTGTCAGTCTCATTGCAGTTTCTGCTCCTTCACTGTCAGCCTGCGTCAGTTGAAACACTGAAAATGGCTTTTTTTTCTTCTTCTTCTTCTTGAGGAACAACACACACATGTGCTTGATCGCAGAAAGACACACAAACAGGTAGTTGCAAACTTGCAAAAAGACGCAAACACACACACACACACAAACACCAAACAACAGCCTGAAAAAGTTGCAGACCGAGGAGCTCGACATTCACTCAGTGACTGCTGAATGATTCGGCCCTGGTAGGTTTGAGAAGCTTTGAGAATAAGATGCCCGATTTATGTTTTGTTTATTTAGGAGTAAACAAATTATAGAGATCCAGAGTTCAATTTACATATTTCACTTTCTTTTCCATCGCAACTCATCACAGCAGTAATTCAGAGTCAAACAGTGGAAGTCATGAATCAGCACAATTTAAAACAATAAAAGATGTACATTTCATTGGGTATTTAAAAAAAAACATAGGTTGAACTACTTTCACAAAAGCTGAAATACAGCTTTGTCTTCTCTCATTGTTTATTTCACATTTTGCAGAGAAAGTCTTTCTTTTCTCCAAGAAATAAGTGGACCTGTTTGAATTTAACAGCCCTCATTATTCTGCACACCCACGCAGAGTCAGATTCTGCTGCTTAGAAATGAACTTCGTGCATCTCCCAAGATCAATTTATATGATTGAGGTATTAGACTGTTTAATGTAGGAGCAAAGTTTTTTTTTCTGGTAACACCAAACTTCTAGGAATCATCACAATTTATCTTTGCTCAGTTCATATTTTACTGCTATTTGGGTTATGTAAATCCCTGTTGGTTCACATTTAATGGGACGCTTAAGTGAATGAAAGTTAGCAAGAAATGAAATTCCTGCAGATTTGAAGCAGTTGGCAATAACATCTCCACAATCAACTAACACTTCATCATAAAGAGACTACAAATAATGCTTATGTCCCTGGTAGCTCTACTTCAAACAGAGTGTGTGCGCACAGACACACACACACACACACACACACACACACACACACACACACACACACACACACACACACACACACACACACATACAATCTCAGATACATGCTCATGCAGTCACAGATTTGAATACAAAGGGATACACAAACACACCCATAAAATTCACACATGGAAGTGTTCACGCACACACCTTCTCTGGCAGCAGATCAAGAGCAGCGAGTGTGCGCGCGGGTCTGTGCGTGAGTTTGTTTGTGTGTATTGTGCCTGTGCTTGTGTGGCGAGCGAAAAGAACAGCTTCTTGGACAAATCCAGTCTAAATAATCATCCTATCCTGGCCGTCCAGATACCAACACTGCGTCCCATGTGGCTTCATTACTGTTGCTGCTAATTAAGCAGCTCCAAATAAACACCATCTTCTGCCTTCATTAACACAAACACAGCAGCATCAACACATGCTTAAACTGGATGTATTTGTTGATGCCGACATGGATAAGTATAGAAGTACATTATATGATGTTAATAATGTAGAAAATTAACACTATAGTATATTACATGTTTACTATTCCTTTGAGAGTTGACAGTCTCAGCTGTTTACACTTACCATACGATTTCCAGTTGCAATGTCTTAACTCTTAGTAATCTATGTTTTATAGCCCTCTAAAGATACCAGATTTTCATTTGTCAACTATGTCACAAATGTATCACAAATATAAGCAATCTTTAAATAAACATTATATGGTGCTAATGTAATCTGCAAATAGGTAGTGAATTTAAACTCTTTATGGCAAAAACAAAACATGGCTATTAATAATAATAGTGGAAAGCAAAAAAAAAAAAAACATCAACAATACATATTTGGCAGGTAAAATCTTCTTCTTCTTCTCTAAATAAGGAATAGAAAAAATGTTAACAAGAGTATAAAGTAGTAGTAGTTGCAGCAAATTATTGTCATTCATACAGGGACATTAGCCAACACTGGATATGGAAACATCTCAAAACCACATATTAGAGGTAAATCCTCTGGAAACCACAGATGTCTGTACGAAACATGAAGCAAATCTTTCCCGTATTTTTAAAAAAACATTTCAGTCCACTGATGTAGCTATCCCTGGATTCACACCGCTAGTATGGCTGAAAATATTTATTTCTCTGATTCAGGTTTCTCCAGCGTACGGATTTACTGCTTTTCTCTGTTTTACTGTATCTTTTAACTGAATGTCTTTAGGTTAAAGGCTGTTGGCCCAAAAAACACAACAATTTGATGCTGTTGACGTGGGTATTTTTCAGATATATGAATGAACAAAATGATCAAATAGCATTTAGTTATTAGTCCTACCAAATGTTATCTTTTACAGGTATTACATGTTAAAACAATGAAGAAATTCCTGGACAAGTGGAGAGGAATCCATAGTAACACCATCAACCCCCACAGCTGTACCATATAGGCACTGACTGCACAAGTACCGTGAATTGTGGCAACACTACATGTTGGAGGATGCAACTATTGTTTGCCCATTTATTAACTTCTTGACCATTAACTCACTGTATGGATAATGGAGGAGTCACAGTATATCCACCCCCTCGACTGCGTCAGTGGAGAACACAGGATGGTGGTGTGATTTATCAGCAGCCGGCAAGAGGGCAGACAACAACTGAAGATCCAGTTTAATTAATTTGAGTCTGCAGTGAAAAGTGTGTAATTACAAAAGAGCTGACGGTGGAGAAATCACTGAATTGAGCTGAATTACATCAGAATTGTTCGAGCAAAATGCCTGGAAGTCCTTTAAGGACAAGACACGCTTTGAAAAGTGTTTGTGCAAGTGCATATACATACTGTACATGTCCGTCTGCATTCATCTGCACAGCAGTGTGTGTGTGCGTGTGTGCGCGTGTGTGAAATAATGAGCAGAAGATAAAACATAATTGTATGCGGAAATCTCAGTTCTTCAATTTATTCCTCCATTACAGCTCAGAGTTCAACACGGTGCAGAGATAGAGAAGCCTTTGATTATGAAGCTGTTAAAAACCAGAACACAATGTAAACAACAGCAGACCGCCAGACTGAACTTGTACGTTTTTTCTTTCATCAGAACAGAATTGATCCCAGATTTGCATACAAAGACATTTGGCTACAAAATGCTTGGAATGTGCAAATGTTTGAGCCGTGCGTTTGAAGACTGCAGTGTTGCAGTTTTTTCACAGAGTTTTGCTTTCACAAAGTGTGAGGTTGATAATGTCAAGGGAGCTGCAGAGTCAGAGAAAAGCTGTGATAAAATGCTTCATAACCCCGTGACTAAAGGACACCTCGCCTATCTTCTCATAACCCTTCAAATCTCGATCTTTTCCCACCTTTCCCATTTACAGCACTTTACCCTTGAGCACCCTTGTAAGTAAGAAAACAGGTGTATTGGTAGCCTGTTTTGAAGTCACAGAAGACCAGACTGACGTGCGGTGGAGATAAAGAGGGGAGACATTATCTTTTCTTGTACAAAGGTTCAGGTGAAAGCATTGTAGCCTCACATTTTGAGGTAGATGCTAGATACTGCGGGCTTTCAGGAGCATACAAGCTTCAGATAATCTGAGTTTTGATACTGGTGTCAGAAAATAACAAATTAGCATCTTTCAGAATTCTGCCATGTTAATGAGTGCTGATTTTTCGGTGACAATTATATGGCGCTGACAAGTTGATTGGAGTGTTGTTTGTTCCCTCATGGAGCTGATACTTGGCTCTGGGGCAAATGTTCAAAATGACGTCAAAATCTCAAATGAACTCTCAAGGGTATTGAAAGTTATATCACCCCTATATCCAAAACACTGCTTTATTTGTTTGAATGTAATTAAATATAATCATGGTGAAGTTCATCTGACAATTAGACAGATATGAGCTGAAGTATATGCACGTGACATTAGTTGTTTTTCTCCCTGAGTTTTCTGAAACTTGTTGAAAGCTGAAAGGGATTTCTTGACATTTTGCATTTCAGCCTGGTTTTCGTCACCACATGCTTGTCAAAACTGTCTTGCTTCAGTAGAAACAGTGTATTTACCATAAAAAGGTTTTCAGGTTGGTCAAATCAGAAAATTACTAATTCATTTATTCACTCACTGTATATTTATGCACATATTTATTGTATTTTTCTTCGGAGATTTAAAAAATAAAACCTTTTCTGTGGCGTGGCACACATGTGAAAAGTGTGAGAGAACGGGAAAGAAAAATAACTGTTGCTTTTTGTTTGGAGTTTCACGTCTGGTTTGGAAGACGTTATGGCATCATGATGTGACACTCCATTAAAAATTCATGAGCATGAATTAACAAGTGCAAAAAGTGTCACCTCCAACAGATCAGCATGCTGCCATATTTCTGAGGAATATTACTCACTCATTCACAATAGCAAAATGACTAATGCTGCAACACAGCACCAAGCTGGCCTATAAAATTCTAATGAGATCAATACTTACATTAAAACACAATTAATTTATCTATTTCAAATAAGTTTGGTACAGAGCTATAAATTTGATTTTACTAGAAAAAAATTAATAACAATAAAAATAAGATACTAAAAACAGAGCTAAAAAGAGAGATTTTTTTTTACTTTTGCTAATCTGGTAAACACAAATATAACACACAAATGATTGCTTAAATTGTATCTGTTGCAAATATCTGTTGCAAATAGTTAATAATTTTTGGTAAAACAAATACAAATAGGGTGATAATATGTCAGACTTCTATTCACAACTCATGGCCAAGAAAGCAGAGGCTTACCCATTATTAAAGCCCTTTAAAAGTCTGTATTAGAGTTTGCATTGCCTAACATTAAGCTACAAATGTCTTTGCAATGGTTGATCTCAATCAGTCACAGTCACTTTGCTGCATCCTGGCCAAAAGCAAGCCCATGAAGTCGCCATGACCCCATCCTCATCACTTCCCTTCTTTTGCATTTGACTGTTACACCCCCCCCAAAAAAAGAAAAAATACCCTCACCAAACCTTCAGTTCTCTCTGCTCAGTCCCAAGTTCACACAGCATGGAGGCTTGAAGGTCTCTCCAGTGAAACCAGATCTAATGGAATTCTTTTAGCCGGGGAGTCCAAACTCACCTATTTCACGGTAGGGAAAACACTGAGGCTACAAATGAAACGGATAAAATGTCCCTCCATTCTGCCCCATACAAAATCATTTCCATTTTACATCACGCTCATATAGCGAGTGGTGAATGACATTTCCCCGGGCCAACTGTTAAACACGGTCCGCTTCACATACACACGCGCATGCACTGATCAAACGCATGTGTACGAATGCAAACTGTCTTGTCCCTCTCAGCTCTCTCTCCCTCTCTCTGTCCAACTCCCACGTGTGCCCTTTCAAATTCAAACTATTTTAGGTGGCATCTGCTGCTTGCATGTGTCCGGTTCATATCATAACAGTGGTAAACTGCTCTGATTGTAACCTTCTATGTGATATAATGATCTTTGAGTTTAAGTTCAATATTTTGCCATTGTTCTTTTTAGAAAATTCGGCACCAAATGGGTGGTAGAGAGCAAGGGGTGTGGCGCGAACGTGAGATCCGACAACTGAACTGAGAACATTGTCAGTATGGAGTATGCCTTTATAGCCAATGAGACAAAGGTATTTAACATCATGGGGCAAGCACGAATGACAGAAGGAGCTCCAAGTTGGGAAGAGTCAGAGATCGGGCTGACCTTTTTCTTCTTGCAACTGTGGCAGATACTGTACCCAAGAGCCTGCTCTGGATCAGGCACTCTTATGATGATGAAATATAGCTAAGTATTTCATGAAAAAATAAACAGACAGAGGTTGTCACATGACCTTGGCTTCATCGTAATGTTTAATACATTACATAGTGTATATATGTAAAATCTAGACTGATTTTGGTGGTGATGGTGATGACAGTCCAACACTGTGTTTGACTTAGATCTCCTTTTCCTTAAGTGTTGAAGGTATTTGTTTGCAATAAGTTTGTCCAAATTCAATATACACCAAAACTGCTGAAGCTGACAAGAAATGTTTCCTGTATTGACTGGCTGTGAGGGTCTGATGCAAATAAGAGAGAGTCGCTCTGAATAATCTGATCAGATGAAACACAAATGGTGTCCCAGGGCACGAAAAATCTTATTTATAATACCTTACCTTTCAAAACTAGGCAAATGCAATATTTTCTATTATTTATAAACGTGGAAAAGCAGCTATTTGATTAGGATATAATTCCTTGATAACTCGTCAACAGCGAGAAAAAAAAAAAGGGTCTCAGATGATGTGTGGGAGAAAAAACAATTACATCTAAACACTTTAGGCAGGCACTATTAAGACAGAGATCTATCAAATTACCAGTACTCCAACTAAAAGTCCCCCAAGTCAGAGCCGCAGAGCAACAACGTTCTTGTGTTCCTACAATAATCGTTTTGCACTAGCTTTCAGATATATCAGAAAAGAGGAAGGTTCTTTGTTGTTCTGACTCCATCCTGGGAGGGTTATTCCACTATTAGAGAGCTGACAGAAGTGCAGGTCCCCAGGATGAGTGGAGCTAATTTTCCTGCAGGGAAGGATGAGCTAAGAGTCCAGTATTACAGCATGCTGCATGACCTGGGGCGCTGGATGTGTAAGGGCACAGCTCTGCTAGCAACATGGCTGACTTTGATACTAACAGCTACATGCTGCAGATCTATTCCGGGGTCCTTGATAAGATGAAGTTTGGTATCATTTATTCCTCTGCCACCCCTCTTGCAGATTCAAGTCATCTAGAAGGAAGGCCATCTCTCTTTTTTCTCTCTCTTTCTCACCCTTTCCCCCACTCAGACACGTGGAGATGGATGGACATTGTGTGCAGGAGTCCTTGGCTGAACTGTAGAAGTGCTGACGTGGCGCCAAACCCTCTAACAGCGTAATGACGCCTCTATCTGTCTCTCCATGATGCACTCTCTCTCTTTCACACACACGCAAATACACACTCACAGGTGCATGTACAGATAGGTGCTTGCTAGGTATATAAATATATATACATAAAACTGGGCAGTTGCATACACAGATTTAAATCCACACACAGATTTATGTCCTCACACGTGCAAATGCACATGAGCGGGCACTGGTACGTGCACAAAACACCCATGGGTGCACAAGCACATGTTAACAGCGCATCACATACCTCTCTGTCACTGTCTGTCTGTCTTGTGACAGCTTTATCACTCCATCCAGTCTCCTATATAATCAGCATCAGTCTCTATTGTCACACACGCTCACACTCAGACCCCACTCCTACCATCACAAACACACACATACACACAGAGATGCACCCACCCACCCACACACACA